>JAUTXW010000403.1:1915000-2027331 GCA_030620095.1 Kuschelorhynchus macadamiae
GTGAAAATGTGACAGTGGATGAAATGCTCATTGCTTTCAAAGGCAGGTGCAGATTTCGTATGTATATGCCGAAAAAGCCCGTAAAATATGATATTAAAATTCAGTGTAGGGTCGACTCGTTCAGCACTTACCTCTATAATGCCTATATTTATACGGGAAAGGATAGCGATGGCGAAGGTCTTTCCAAAGAAGAAAATAAGCACTCCAGACCAACTCAGTCTACGATACGCTTATGTAAACCAATTAAGGGATCAAATCGTGACGTTACTGCCTACAATTGGTTTTCCTCGTTAGTAGAGAAATTGAGGAAAAGATCCCTAACATATGTTGGTACCATAAAAAAGGAGTTTAAGGATGATAAATCTAAACCAGTTGGGTCAGCACTATATGGTTTTGCCGAAGGAATGCCAATAACCTTATTGTCTATTGTTCCTAAAATAAATAAATCAGTTTTTCTCATATAATCCATGCACACAGTTAAGAATAAATCCGAACTTGTCTGCTCAATATATCTAATTGAAGTAGCCCTGGCAACTATGGCACGCAGAAAGTCGACGTTAGCCATAATTTGTAAAATGCTGGCATAACTATAGTTGCGAGAGAGATAACACGTTAAAGACACAACGGGAACAATTATCAGAATCTACACAAATAGCAGACCAGCGTTAACAATTATGAAGAGCTATAGAAGCAGATAAATAAGACAGGGTAGCGTGGTCTCAATTGCAACAATAACACAAAACAATACGCTCTTAGTTTATTGGATGTTTATCTAGTGCAATTAATCTGAGAAGACAATAATATGATATAGTTTATAGTGTTTTTTTAATTTTCATCATTTTGTATACACTACAAATACACTATTTACTTTCCAGAAAATAAAAAATGTCAAAGCTAACAGTACGATGCCTACTGTAGGAGTTGTTGCACAAATCCATTAATTAATAACATCTATAATATTGGGTTTATTGTTAAACGGCACACAGTGGAATTGAAAAGTTGTAGGATACACACATAGCTACGAGTTTAACAGGAATATTCCAAGATATACAAGGAGATGGCAGTGGTCTATGTGCCCTCAGATATTTTGACGATACTGTAGACACAGATGGCGTAGAAGACCCGGTTATAATATTAAGAAATATAATTTCGGTGAAACTCTTTCAGTTTTAAGAATATTCAAAAAAATTTGAATTTCCGAGAATACCAGAATAATTTTTTTCTGAAAAGGAAAATATTGCAACTCATGTACTTTTTGAATTTTGAAAGCCAAGCTGATTTACGTCGTTTTTTCTTAAGTATATAATTTTCTTTAAACAAATTTTAATTTATTCTTATAATTAATATACTACAACATAATATAGTTCACCCACCTATAGATCTACTTCTTTTAGAATGGAAAACCCGATTTTACTTCGCATAAATACCCCACAGGGCTCGTGTCAAGACCGAAATTTAAGTCTGCTTATTTAGAAATATACACTACTAAAACACTGACTGTGATATTGATAAATATAACAACGTTAAGATCCATTTAGAGGTTATTTTATTTTACACTGAAGTGTAAATCTGTCTTTATTACTACGCAGAGCGGCTACGCAGAGGAATTTAAATCGAATCATGACCAATATACTATAAGCAAACATTTAAAATAATGAATTCTATTGTCATTTTTCTACTTTGGCATTGTCATTTGCAATTTCTGATGGTTCAAAAAGTTTTCTTTCCCTTGAAATAAATCTTGTACACTCCGTTTAAAATATAAAGAGAACTCTTTAAAAAAAATATCTTTTATAAATTATTCATCCGAATTAATTATTTCTCCCGATGTGGTAAAATGAAATATTTTATCATGAATTATTTCTCCAAATTAATTAGTTTTCCCGATGCGGTAAAATGAGATATTTTATTACAAATGCGGGCATCAATTTGTACAAAAAAAATTATATTGTTGGCGGTATTTATATTTAAGCACTATGAAAGGCTTTCGCGACAGAAGATAGCATTTGTGTTAAAATTACATCGTTAAAGTGGTGAGCGTTGTGGTTTACTTGTTGGGTTCTTAAAGAAAGTTGATTAAATAATAAACAAATTTATGATAAAAATAGTGAAATATTGTTGGATTCACTTTTCATTTTAACGCTGTCTAAGTATTTGACTTACTAGTCAAATATTTAAGTGTAAATGTTCTAGTGTTAAAGTTAAAACAAGTAAACAATGACACAAACATTAAAATATGTCCTGGACCAGATGTTTTCAATTAAGTAATATTGATGCATGTTTCGGTTTAAGGGTTAAAATATTTTGTTAAAATAAAATAACCAGTACGTTATTATACATTAAAATTACTTAAACTATTTACTTGAAACCGTAGGTATTTATGCTCAAAATACGCTCTTAGTTTATTGGATGTGTATATAGTGCAATTAATCTGAGGGTAGACAATAATATAATATAGTTTTTAGTGTTTTTATTTCCATCATTTTGTGTACACTAGAAATACACTATTTACTTTCCAGAAAATAAAAAATGTCAAAGCAAACAGTACGATGCCTACAGTAGGTGTTGTTACATAAAACCATTAATTAATAAAATCTATAATGTTGAATTTATGGTTAAACGGCCAACGAAATAGAGTTAGGCTTAAACTTGGCTAAATACTCAATATATATGTAATTGAAGTAGCCCTCGCAACTATGGCACGCAGAAACTCGACGTTACCCATAATTTGTAAAATGCTGGCATAACTATAGTTGCGAGAGAGATAACACGTTAAACACAACAATTATCAGAATCTACACAAATAGCTGACCAGCGTTACCACTTATGAAGAGCCATAGAAGCTAAGAAGCACATAAATAAGCCAGGGCAGCGTGGTCTCAATTGCAACAATAATACAAAACAATAAAAAACACTCACTATGGAATTGAAAAGTTGTGGGATACACACATAGCTACGAGTTTAACAGGAATATTCCAAGATATACAAGGAGATGGCAGTGGTCTATGTGCCGTCAGAAATTTTGACGGTACTATAGACACAGAGGGCGTAGAAGACTCGGTCATAATATGAAGAAATATAATTTCGGTGAAGCTCTTTCAGTTTTAAGAACACTCAAAAAAATTTGAATTTCCGGGAGTAGCAGAATAATTTTTTTTAAAAAGGAAAATATTGCATCTCAGGTACTTTTTGAATTTTGAAAGCCAAGCTTATTTACACTTAGTAGATAAAGCTTGTCTAAATGAACAATGACAATCTTTTTCTCGACTTTTTCTATTATTTTGAAAGTGTAGTTAATATTGATATTGGGCGAAAGTTTGAAGGCCTCCTTTATGAATTGCCATTACTAAAACTAACTAAATATCCTCTTTGAAAACTACTATTTTAACATTTTATCAATCAGCTTAAAGCAGTAGTGGGTAAACAAACAGCTTAAAGTAGTAGTGGGTAAGTTTTCAAATATTTACACTTAGTAGATAACTACTAACTGTAAATCAACTTGGCTTTCAAAATTCAAAAAGTACCTGAGATGCAATATTTTCCTTTTTAGAAAAAAATTATTCTGGCTTAAACAATCATGATATAGTTGCTGCGGTTTTTTGCTGTTACTCCAGAGCTTTCGACTGTGTAAATCATGAAGTTCTCTTCAAAAAGTTAAAGCGTTATGGATTCCAGAGTAACTACTACAACTGGTTTAAATCTTATTTAACAAATCGGAATCAATTAGTTAGCTACGCAGAAAAGATGTCTAGTTCAGCTGCAATTTCTTATGCCACAAGGAGATCTGTATTGGGTCCCATTTTATTTCTATTATACATTTCTATATACATCTCATTCTATTATACATACATTTTATTACTATTACTGACAGACCTTAACCTACATGGAACTTTTACATTGTTTGCGGACGACACTACCGTTATCTGCCGAAATAAAAATTAAGACCTATTGAAAGAAAATATCTCAAGAGATCTGATCTTAATTAAAAAATGGTATGACACGAATCACTTTAGTTTTAACGTATCAAAAACCAATACTTTAACGTTTAAGTTTAACTTTGATAACCTTTACCTATCTGATACTAAGGTTGAAAACAAATCAAACACGAAATTTTTCGGAATACACATTAATAATAACTTGAAATTTATTAACCACACAAATAATCTAAATGAAAAAGTTGCAAAAGGCAGTTATGCCGTTCGTATTGTTTCAAATGAGCTTACTTTGCATTTGTAAATTCATACCTAACTTATGGTATAGCCTTTTGGGTTTACTGCAGCCAGCAACTTTTTAATTCTACTTTTATTTTGCAAAAACGGGCTATTCGTTACTTGTGCAAAGCTGCAGTCCGAGACCATTGCAAACCAATTTTTGTGATATATAAAATTAACACTTACTGGCCTTTTAGTACTTAAATCCGTATCTCTCATACATAAAAAACATGGAAATTTAATAACTGCCAGGTCCTTTAATACTAGACAGAATTTGAACATTCCACTTCCTATTCTCAGAACAACCTTAGAAAAACATTCAATTTTATATGAAAGTAAAAAAATATACAACCACCTCCCCAAATATAGAATCTCTTAAATTGTTTAAGAAAAAAGTAAAATGTAGCTTGGAGGCAAAAGTATATTATAACTTACAAGAATTTTACTATGATGTTTTGTGGGCATACCATGTATCTGTTCTTAAAAGATTTATGTTTCTTTTATTATATTATATATTTAACGTTGGATTTTATTATGGTTATATTTGTGCATTTTTGTATAATATGTAGTTATTTAGTATATAGTGTATGTTTATTTATTTTAATTTTCTAACGATTAGACCCACAATATTTTCATTTTTATAAGGCTTTATTTGTTATCAAGGACTATATGTTCTTTTAACAATAAAGTATATTTGAGTTTGAGTTTTGAGTTTAAATTTGATTTAAGTAACTGTTGTGACATTGTTATAAAACCTACTCCCAACATTGTCGCTATCTGATCTATATATGAATATGTGACATTTGCTGGCATAAAATACATTGTATCCATTTTCTTCGTTACGGTCTTTTGAAAATACTTCACCACAAAAAAAAACGGCATTTTGTGGTTTGTTTGATTTCTATAAACAATTGCTCTTTGATTTATTCTCAAAAATAACCTAACTTTTTCACTATAAGACGCTATTAAGGCTCCCATAAACGTTATGTCCAGTGATTGCATCTGGTTTGTAGAATTGGGAAGTATTTCAAAAAAGTTGTTTCTTACCAATTCTATCATCCCAAAATTTCAACAGTGTGTATGGTGACTATCTAAGATTAATAACACAGGATCGTTCTTGATCGGCCAATTTTGGTGCCAGGAGGAGCCCCTATTTCTAACTGAATATTCATGTTATTTATAAGGAAAATTAGAAACGGAATGACAAAGGTTTCTCCTGCCCTTGTGCATAAGATTACTGTAACTATCCAGCTCCTTTCGGCAGATGTTAATGCGCCTACTTTCTTTGCGCCTTTAACTAGTACCTTTTATGATAAACGCTCCATCAGCTGGATATTGGTGCTTACTAAATGCCGCCTCTAACAAGCCAAAAAAACCTACTCATATTCTTTTTGTTTAAACCTATAATTTTTTCCGTGAGTAGCAGATTCTCTACTAACTTATTTTCTTTCTTCCTAACTGTTGTTTCTATAGCTTTAGCGAGTTCTGCATTTGCCTTGTTTGACAAACGTGTAGTGCTCATAACGTTGAATGTATCCGCATCTTTTTTATAACCCATATCATTGGGTTTTACAGCTTATATGGCACGTAAGATATCTTTTATGTACCATGTTTTACGACACTTATTGCCTGGATTTTCTATTTTATTAGGTTTAATTTGAAACTAATTATTACGCTATTAGATTGTAACTTTGAAAACGCGTTTAGAAAAAAAAGTAAATCTACTAAAATAGTACCTCACATGGAATATTCCAAATTAGAGCCACTGTAGTATTCCATATTAGGTACAAAGCCATCTTGAAATCTTCTAACTTAACTGGAATGAAATTCAAATTAAAAGTGTTTTGCGATGCGGAAATTTTAACCTTGAACTATAGACTAACGTTAAGTAATAAACCCTTTTGAATTGGTAATACTAACTAGCCATATTGTAATTCTCAACACTTTAACCGACAAATTTCGAAATTGACGATCAAACACACATGAGGACAACATAAACAACAACAGCGTTAGTCACAAATCATTATCTGTCGAATGATTCATACGGAGGATGCTTCCTATAGAAATTGCCATTACGGTGTTGTCCATTTTTATTGCCCTAAAGTTTTTATTTTATTCCCTATTTATCCTCTAATATAACTAATCTGCTAGCTAACAGTACATTATCGGAAGGGACATATCAATCCTCTTGGGCACTAAGTGTTACTAGTTTCATTGCAGTCGGAAAAAAGAATAAAGTAAAATCTGTGAAACCGGCAAGCCACCAAGTAAAATTTTGTGTGAAACAGGTGCGAAAATGTGAAATGAATTTAGTAAATAGTTAATTAAAAATAGATTAGTGGCCATTTTCCTCTCTATGTTTATAAGGATATGTTCACAATCTCATTGAACCTTTAATACATAGTTTTAATACAGCATTAGTTAAAATTTGTCTGCAGTTATAACCCGAGTGCACAAATGTGATAGTCAAAAAGATGTTAATTGTTAAAGATTCTATGAAAAAATGTACAATAAGTGCAAAATCAACCGTTACTAACTATGTGACACTAATTATGCTTATGAGGCAATCAATAAAAATGTATTTAATGCAACAAGTTGTGAAAGTTGTTTATATGGAAGTCGTTGTTCAAAGCATTTTATCGTTAACCGTCCGTAAGGTATCCACTTCCCGGACGCTTTTTCTTTGAGAAAATAGCTCTTTTCTGTCCTAATCTGAGAAATACGCACTTCCCGGCTAGGCCAGAAAGAAATCCTAAAAACTACACAGGCCATTGCCTAAGTTAAACCATTGCCTAACTTAAAGAGGAACGGTGGCTGAAAATCTACCAATAATTTAAAGGATATACAGACAGTTCACTTACAAACAAAATTAAAATTGAAAAGACAATTAAAAAATTACCAAATGAAAACAATCCATTATTGCTAACAAAAGGGCAGACCACATTTAGATACTAGCCGATACAGGCATTCTGAAATTACTGAGCGTAATTAAAAACGTTTTTTACTTCCTTCGTAAAAGGGAAGTATTTTAATCGTGAAAAAATCACTCTCCGATACGATTTCTAATCTCTACGTTTCAAGGTCTATAGATGCCGAAAAACACATTGTTTTCTCAATTCCGTCGGTCTGTCTGTCTCTCGGTCTGCCTGCTCGCGTTATAGCTAAAGAACTACTTATCCGCTTGACTTCAAATTTTGGTCAAAAATATATGTGGATGACCTGGTAACTTTTTGGTAAAAATCCAATATGGCGAAACCAAATGGCGGCCTAATGAAATGTTAAAAAAATATTATTAAAGAACTGTTTATCCAATTTCCTTTAAATTTTGTATAAAAATAAAGTTCTATGTAGAAATTAACTGTTGAAATTCTCGAACGAATCCAATATGACGAAACAAAATGATGGCTTAATCAAATATTTAAAAATTCTGCCTAAAAACTACTTAATGGATTGATTTTAAATGTGCTGCAATAATTAACTGTGATACAGAGATGTACTGGTATAATTGTGCTCCGAACTCAACATAGGACCAAATGGAGGCCAAATAAAATGATTATAATAGTGAAAGAAATCGTCCTTTTACATATATTCATATTTTTAGCGTTCCTAAATGCTAATTATTGTCCTAACACTGGAACCGTTGGTGGAAGATAGATCAAAATACAAGAGTTCTAACCACACTACACCACAACTTGTTACGTTCTGGACGCGCGTTTCGCTAACCAAGTTAGCCTCATCAGCAGATGATATAAAACTGTTTATATGCCTGAAAAGCTACTTAATAGACTGATTTTAAATTCTGTGCAATAATTAATTGTGGTATAGAGATGAACTGGTTTAATTGCGTCAAGAATTCAAAATGGTGGCCAAATAAAAAGGTTTATCTTCATGTTTTAGCGTTTCTAAATATCAGATATCATGTTCTATCAATTCCGTCGATCTGTCTGTCTGCCAATTTGCGGCATATTTAATGGTCATATGGGAATGACCTGGTAATATTTTGGTAAAAATCCAATATGGCGCGACAAGATAACGACCTAGTGCAACATTAAAAAATAATTATTTTATTAAAATTATTACTAAAAACTAATTATCTAAATTTACCTGAAATTCTGCACGAAAATCAATTGTTATATAGGAATAAACTGGTAACATTTTGGCATAAATTCAAGATAGCAAAACAAAATGGCGGCCTAATAGAATATTTAAAAATCAGTCTGAAAAACTACTTATTAGAATAATTTCAAATGTTTTGTGTTGTAGATATAAACTAGTAAATTTGTGGTACGAATTCAGGGCGGCGAAAAAAAAAATGGTGGTCAAAAAAATGTTTAAAAAATCTTCGTATTCGACCGACTGGAATTGAATAATTGTGAATTGTGATAATAAACTAGTATGAATTCAACAAGATGGAACAAAATGGCGATGATTCACTGTAAAAACTTTAGTCAAATTATTTTAAATTATGCCCAAAAATTAAGTGTGGCATAGATAGAACTTGAACGAAAGTGGTGGAACAAAATCGCGCTTAATAAAAAATATGTGTTACTAAATGTCTATTTACCGAACTAAATTGGGTCACACTTTCTAATAAAGGAAAAGATTCATAAAGATTCGTAAAGGAAGTTTACCATCTTTTTAGAATATTTGTTTGTTCATAATAACAATACCTTATTTCACATAATAGCATGCTATGAAGTTGTAATATACATTTAATTTATTATAAAATTTATAATACCAAGAATAATAATTGTTTATTAATTACTTCACCCATTCCTAATGTTAGTTTAACGATAAAGATGGACAGTTTTTTTTAAGAGGGTTATTAGCATCTTACCTCTAAACAAAGTGTTGAAAATTCTCAAATGACTGATCCTTCTCTAATAGTTAGTTTTATTTTCATTATATTCACATACCCTTAAGTTAACTTTTATTTTCGAGGGTTTAGTTAGTTATTTTCTTCATACCCGTATTTTTCATTTATTTGATCTTTGCGTAAATTTTTATGTAAGTTTTTGTAGCGTATTTAAATTGCTACATTTTGGTAACATAAGGAATGATTGCGGATGTTAAGGATAATGGCTGACGAGCAATGTGAAATGGAATATTTTCATTTAAATAAAATATATATGAGTCATGGAAGCTGTTATGATTATGCACTTGTTTAAAAAAGAATTTGAAAAATTACACTTTTCAACAAAATTCTAATAAGACAGCGCAAAAACTCAGAGTTCTCTTTCTTTGTGATTCCACCAACATATTTATACAAACAAATTTAAAGGAAGAGCAGTTCCTTTTTCACCAAAATTTCCGGCAGATTGACTCCACTATATAGACTTTCAAGTGCTGAAAGTGAAGCACTAAATAAGCCGCACATTGTTCTAAAAAAAAAAAAAATTAATTTTTCTTTCATGTTCGGATAAACCAGTACTCTGATAATTGACTTTACTCTGTGTATTATGTAAATATTAAATGAAGGTATATCTTAATAAAGTTATTGTATGCCCATCATAAACACGAAGATATTATGATTCCTTTCTGTTTATGATGGGTTCGTCGAAATCTTTCTCATCGCCCTTTTTCATATCTCGAAAGAGACAAATTTCCAATTATCTTTTCGATTTGTATAGAACTCAATTAAAAACGTTTTATATAAATCAATTTCATTACAGACACGAAAATATCCGATGTGTTGACTAAATATAAATAGCAAGTAAAAAATAAAATTAGCAAGTACAAAAAATGAATTCAATATATATATATATATATATATATATATATATATATATATATATATATATATATATATATATATATATATATATATATATATATATATATATATATATATGTATACATATAAAGAGATCTCCATTCTTTTTTTTATATATTTATATATTTATTTTTTTTTATATATTATATATTATTAAGTAAAAAGATCCCCCTTAAATGAATTTGGATACTTCAGTATCTAGACGTTGGTGGATTTTGCTCATTCTGCTATTCTTTAATATTTTATCTCAAAAATTTTAGTTTCTCTAAAAATTCTAAATAGCTTAGAACTGAATATGTTCCAATAACTTTGGATAGTTTATGTAGTTTTTTATACTTTTGTAGCAGAAAAAAATATTGGAAACTTCTCTGTGCCTTGATATACTCTGTGAGTGTACAATTTCCGAAATTTTTCACCAAAATCTTTAAAAAGACGTAGCGCTACCGACTTTCAAGTGCTGAAAGTTTTAACTTAATTTTTCTTTCATGTTCCGATAAACAAGTATTCTGATAATCGAGTTTACACACACCCTCTCCTTTAAAAAGAGGTATGGCACGACCCCTCCCATCTATTATTTTTTCAAATTTTGACATTCACCATAGGTATCACCGAAAAGTAATATGTCATCTAGACTAATAAGTCCAAATTTCTTTCTTAAATATCCTACAATTGGTCTTAGTAGCTTTGTAAAAATATACGAAGCTATATGTAGCCCAAATGGCAAACAACGTCATACAGTTTGTTTTGAAAAACAAATCGAAGATATTTTCTATAAGGCATACTTATAGGTTAAAATAAAAAATAGGCATCTTTCAAATCCATTTTTGCCAAAAAGGAGTCTTTGGCGATGAATTTAAAAGCTGTTTCGTGATCTTCTAATTTAAAATGTGTTACAGAAATCAACGCGTCTAATATTTTTAAATTAAAAATAAAAGGGTAGCTATTGTCGGGTTTCTTAATTAAAAAATATAACGAAAGAAACTGATTTTTGGCATAATTACACTTAGATTTTGTATTATGTATGTATGTATGTATGTAATTTATTAATTGCCTCTATATGTAGATAGTTTAGAATGATTAATTAATGGTATAAATTTGTTTTTGAGCCATTTATGATAGGGTCTTTTTGAGAAAAATATTTTAATACCCTCCATCCATTGCAAAATACCTGTAGTTTTAGGTTAGGTTAGGTTAGGTTATACACCAGGTATTTTAAAAAAAGTATCAGGGTTATAAAACCTGAAACTCAGGACCCCTTACACCTGTAAACCAGGTTGAGGCTAACGTAGTCAAACCAGTTGCACCTCTTATTATTAGTTTTCGGGTGAACAGTCAATAAATAAATATATTAAAATATTTTTTACTGACCTGTCGATTGCGATTCGCTGCTTTATGAATAGTCGTCTCAAGTCACAAACTTTTCTAAACGGGCAAACTTTTTTTTTGAGATGGCATAATTCTTTAAACTCTTACTTTCTTTTTAAATTTTTCGGCATATTTCCGCAAGCTTTTAAAAAACCCGTTCGCTTTGACACAATCAAATGAACTAAAGATGTGTGTAACAGATACTCCGTATTTTGCCGATAAGTTTTTTATCACTTGTTTATTTCTTTAAACCTTGTGCGTGAATCACAATAAAATGTACCTACCAGCAAAAAATAATTGCCTGCTTTCATCCAAAAATAAAGATATACGTTATTGGCTCCAGATATTTATTTCCTATTTAAAAATTAAAGAAGTTCTTTCTTTTCGGCTTCATTTTTACCTATCTGGAAAGGATAATTTTTTTATTTTGGCAGCCCATTCAAATTCGGAAGCGGTATACATTACGCAATCAAAAATTTTGACATTAATCATCTAGAAACATGATTTTCGAAAAGCATTTATTTTGAAGGAAAAAGGTCGAAATGTATATAATTTAAACGAGGAAAAATTCGAAAAGGAAATATTCGAATCACATAAGATTCGATTAAATATTAATATTAATAATATTAAAAAAATGATTTTATTTATCGTTTATTTTTTAGAATATATTTAGGCGTATTCTCGGATGTAGTTATACACTTGATTTTTCGACTATTACATAAGTAGGTATCGGGATGAAGGTGTTGTTTATTGTAAATCTTAATACCTGTTCATTTCATAGCTACAAACCAAATGTATAATAGAAAAGGGAAGATTGCTGAAATCCACTAAAACTCTAAAATGAAGGTAAGATAAAGAAGTACAGAGTCTCAATAAATATTTTGCCACAACAATTGGTTTATTATCCAGACAGAAAAAAATAGAAAGAGTAGAAATAAATGAAGTTAGAATCTAATAAAGTTACTGTAATTTATATATATATATATATATATATATATATATATATATATATATATATATATATATATATATATATATATATATATATATATATATATATATATATATATATATATATATATATATATATATATATATATATATTTATAGGGTTAGAAAGAACTCCATGACTCCTTTAAAAAGAGGTATGGCACGACCCCTCTCATCTATTAAAATTTCGGGGTTGTCTTCTCCCAGCTAAGGGATTAAAGCTACGGGAATGAAAAAAAAAATAGTTCCGCCTGAAAACAAAAATCATCGACATGTCCGAGGGTTTTTCCAGATTTTCATTTTATAGCCGGAAAATCGGAGCATAAAGTTTATATATGTATATATATATATATATATATATATTTATATATATGTATATATATATATATATATAAAAATTACAGTAACTTTATTAGATTCTAACTTTATTTATTTCTACTCTTTCTATTTTTTTCTGTCTGGATAATAAACCAATTGTTGTGGCAAAATATTTATTGAGACTCTGTACTTCTTTATCTTACCTTCATTTTAGAGTTTTAGTGGATTTCAGCAATCTTCCCTTTTCTATTATACATTTGGTTTGTAGCTATGAAATGAACAGGTATTAAGATTTACAATAAACAACACCTTCATCCCGATACCTACTTATGTAATAGTCGAAAAATCAAATGTGTAACTACATCCGAGAATACGCCTAAATATATTCTAAAAAATAAACGATAAATAAAATCAGTTTTTTAATATTATTAATATTAATATTTAATCGAATCTTATGTGATTCGAATATTTCCTTTTCGAATTTTTCCTCGTTTAAATTATATACATTTCGACCTTTTTCTTTCAAAATAAATGCTTTTCGAAAATCATGTTTCTAGATCATTAATGTCAAAATTTTTGTTTGCGTAATGAAAAAATATTTTAATATATTTATTTATTGACTGTTCACCCGAAAACTAATAATAAGAGGTGCAATTGGTTTGACTACGTTAGCCTCAACCTGGTTTACAGGTGTTAGGGGTCCTGAGTCTCAGGTTTTATAACCCTGATATTTTTTTTAAAATACCTGGTGTATAACCTAACCTAACCTAACCTAAAACTACAGGTATTTTGCAATGGATGGAGGGTATTAAAATATTTTTCTCAAAAAGACCCTATCATAAAGGGCTCAAAAACAAATTTATACCATTAATTAATCATTCTAAACTATCTACATATAGAGGCAATTAATAAATTACATACATACATACATACATAATACAAAATCTAAGTGTAATTATACCAAAAATCAGTTTCTTTCGTTATATTTTTTAATTAAGAAACCCGACTATAGCTACCCTTTTATTTTTAATTTAAAAATATTAGACGCGTTGATTTCTGTAACACATTTTAAATTAGAAGATCACGAAACAGCTTTTAAACTCATCGCCAAAGACTCCTTTTTGGCAAAAATGGATTTGAAAGATGCCTATTTTTTATTTTAACCTATAAGTATGCCTTATAGAAAATATCTTCGATTTGTTTTTCAAAACAAACTGTATGACGCTATTTGCCATTTGGGCTAAATATAGCTTCGTCTATTTTTGCAAAGCTACTAAGACCAATTGTAGGATATTTAAGAAAGAAATTTGGACTTAAATTAGTCTAGATGACTAATTACTTTTCAATGATACCTATGGTGAATGTCAAAATTTGAAAAAATAACCATAGATTTGCTGCCATCAAAATAAATTTAATCTTCAGGGTTTTTATTTAATTGTAATTCTTTACGTGTCAAATTCCCCAACAAAAAAATTGCGCATATAAAACAATTATTTGAAAAATTTAAAAATAGTTGCAGAATTTTGAAATTTGCGTCTCTTGTTGGAACATTAGTGTGAATTTCTTTAAATATAGGTGGCTGCAAGCAAAACCTACGAAATAATTCAGCAATAAAAACTAAAATGAAATTTAGTAAAAAAATATACCTTTAAGTTTAAAAAGGAATTTAATTCCTGGTTACAAAAAATTATTAAGTCAAGAAAAAGATTTTTATAGGAATTTTATTTACTATCATTATATCATAATGTAAACATTTAGTAATACTATATAATATTTTTGCTTATATATTTTATTCGTACATGTATTCATGTATTTTGGATATACCATTTCTTCACTTGTTTGTTTCTTTAAACCTTGTTCGCCATTCACAATAAAATGTACTTACCACTAAATTCTTAGGACTATGACGCTCGAATAATTGAGATTAATCATCCTACAGGGAAGTCGATTAATCTTATAATTGTATTGGTCTGATTTAGTTTGCTAGGACCATCACGTTGATTATAAAAAAAAATAATGTATTTATATGTGATATATAGCCCAAAATATATTTATTTTATTGCGATTTAACCTCGTAGCAGTCTAGAAAAGATTTGCACATTGTCAAAAAGACTATTACCATGACATAATAACAATCAACAGTTAAAGTATGTGAATCAAATTTTTAGAACCATTTAATTACATGCTTGAACCAAGTTAACATAAAACAAAAATAAATAAAGCATATGAAATGGATCCAGCAACACCAAAGAGACGACCATTTGCAGAAATCTTTTCAATGCAAATACGTGAAAATCCTTGTAAAAGCCTAACAATTGCGTTCTCGCCCGTATGCTCTGCTTCTCTTCTGCATGGTGATTTTAGAGACAGTTTTGTTCCCTTGAATATGTGTTGATATTTGTGTCCCATTTTTTCGATTGAAAATATTTTTCATTTATTTAAAACTTTGCAGATGTATCAATACAAAGAGATAGACAATATAAAATAATTTGTAGATTTTTGAAAGCATTTTTTTTTGTAAACATCCCTATTCAAGCCATTAAAAAAAGTGTTTTCCATTTTCCACAATATTCTCTTTATTTCTTACATAATATTCAAAGATGTATGTTGACGGTAGTTATTTTTTTGGTTATAGACTAGGCAGGGTCAAGCAAATTCGCTTCTCACTATTGAAATCTTTTAAACCGTAAAAGATGAATCAAATCTTAAATGGGGACAAAGTTGTACATTTTTGTGCTAAGGAATTTCATGTTTTAAAATTTAATATAATAAATTCATAACACTTTCAGAGATATCCGCAGAAAACCAAAATCTTTAATTTTACGTATGTGATATCTGAGACTTATTCCGAGCATCTCTTTTTCCATGACGTGTTGGGTAATTCTCAGTTTGGTTGCACTTTTTTGTGTCATTGCCATTATCTCTGTACTATATGTCAATACAGGTGAAATGCAGGTGCCTCAAACTTTTCTTTTTCGACTTATCGGGATCCCTTGCTTTCTAATGATCTAGTTATGGTATCTAAATACAGTCCAGTCAAGTTTTATTTTCTTTCTGATCTCGGTGGTTTGGTTTTGTTTACCGATATTAGTTGAGTGACCAAGGATCTACCTTGAAAACATCTGTATTCCTCAACGTTTTCTACATTTTGATGGTTTAATTAAAATTGTCTTTAGGTGATGCTTTGATTAAAACAATTAGCTGCTAAGAAAAATGTAAATTAATCCAATATTTGAATTGAAATAAAATAAGTTGTTTAAACAATATCATTTCACTTGGTTTTTAGTCTTGTAAGTTTCCGCTATGGCTTCGCATGTTAGCGTGAATCCGCAATGTCCAATTTTTAATGTCTCGCATAGCAGGGGCTATATTTCACCAATAGCTCAAGTTATGTACAGAGTCATCATTTATATTTCGCCACCCATTTTCAGGGTTTATTTTTGTAGACAGAAAAAAAAATAAATACCAAAGTTGTATGGATTTCAGGGAACTTCCTAGAAAAAATTATTGTAAATGTAAAGGTGAATCAAAAACTAATAGCGTATCAAACTTTGCTATTTTTAAGTGAATGAAAAGACTATTTCCCGGGGTAGAACCGTTCCAACACGAAGCACAATAAGATATATAGTACCTACATAAATTTGAAGAGAAAAGTTTAAATTGACGAAGAACTGCAAATCTAAATGAAAACTTTAACATAAGCTTGTTATTCCTTACAGGTAAATTATTGATGTTACTTGTTAGCAAACGACCGTGAAGCCCGTTTGTTACTATGGCTCTCTCACTCGGACGAAAACCCGGTTTTTCCACCTTTCGGTGGGTATATTTCGGAAACTATTAGAGATAGGGCGATTGATTTGACATGTGCTTTTAGAGGAGACGTAGATCTACACGATTTGTTTGCAGATTTTTCTGTACCACATTTGGTACCGGAGATGTGGTACCGCAAGTCGACCAAAAAATTCAAGTTCGATGTAACACGGTTCAGCTCGCAATTTTTGATTTTTTTGTCGAAACATTCTGGAACGATGGCTCTTCGGGTTCTACAGAACCCTATTGTTTTTGATTGAGCTTAGAACCCGTTTCGTGGTTTTACGATTTTTTTCTTTCGAAAAAAGGGTGTTTTGGGGCGCTTATAGCTCGAATAGGGGACATTTTTTATTAAAAATATAAAGGAGAATAAAAAACCTGAATGCATCTCTATCGGAAAAATGATCGAAAAATAGAAATTTTAAAGAAAAACTGAATTTTTCAAAAAAACAATTTTTTTTTATACATTTTGTTTTTTATAGAAAAAAGCAGGCGTCCTGTCGGAAAACTGATTGGGGCATCGAAAAGTGCTCAAAAAATATACACACAATGGAATATCTGTGAAGGATTCTGAGTATCTGAGGTGCAATTACTAAATAAAATTTGTAGATTCCCAAAAATGGGTAGGTACATTTTTCCACATTACCCTGTATTACATGAAAACTAATACACCTAGGAAGTGGGGTATTTTTTTTACGAAACTAGATACTTGTAGGTAGATTGTGACCAAATTTCAAAATTTTAGCTTACACGGTCAAATTACTGCGATTTTTCAAAGTTTAAACTTTAAAGTCCAAATTTATCCTTACTGTGGGGCTCACTGTACATAGTAATCGGAATGACAGAGGGATAGAGCGTTTATTTCGTGAGAAAAGCTTCTATAATATTTTCTTCTAGCTACTGGGGAAAAAGGTGAAAATTTAATTTAAAGGAAAAAGTGCACGCGTTTCGGCACAATTTCTAGGTTTCTCTAAGATGATCAATAATTTCAAAACAACCACTCATCCTTGGCTTTCGTCGCTGTCAGAAGTGTAATTGAATAAATATTTAAGTAAAAATTATTTAATTTTGGAGACTCAAAAAGGATTTCTTGGATTTTTAAAATTGGCAGCATAAAATTTTAATGTTTTTAAGTAAGTAGCTACAATTTGAAGGATAATACTTTCCCCAATTTTATAAAATATCTCTAAGAAAATTAGCTGTCATTCTCGATTGCATGCATTACATCGATATTCGTTTAATAAACGTGCTATTCGATTATAGCTTTAAGATCAGTTAGAGCTTACTTGCATCTAATTAGGTACGTGATAGATGCATTTTTTAGTATATAATCCGGTATGTTTATATATTATTTTGTGAGGTTTTTTGAGGATACGAGCATAGAGTTTCTAATTTTTTTGTGCTGGTATATGTTTAGCATATGAAATGCAATGAAGTTCAGTTCTGTAATGTTCGGAAAAGTAGTAAAATTTATAGTATTTTATACAGGGTCAGTAGGTAGAACATTTTTTTAGAAATTGTGTTTTTTTCTTAGTGAAACTTTTTGGTACAAGACATTAATTAAAGCATTTTGCTTTCGCAGTTGCGATTTGTTCAATTTTCTAATTTTTTCTGGTCTTTTTAAGATTTAAACATTTGCATTATAAGATAGAGGTAAGGTAGGGTTTGATTGATTGATTGAATTTTTGTCCCAAGTTTTCAGTACAGAAGTATAGTTTTGTTTTGTATGTTTGTTATAATTGGAAGTAGGACATTTTCTTTCTTTAGAAATTCTAGTTTAAAAGCTGTATTTTTCCTAGTGAATTATTTCGGTATGGAATATGGATTGAAGAGGCTTGGATAATAAATTTAAAAAATTTAGTTTTTGTAGCCATGCATTTTCTCAAATTTTTTCTATACCTAAACTTTTAAATGATTTAATTGGAGTTTTCGATAATAGATAAGATATTTCTTGTTAACTTTTACGGGTGTAATTTATTACAAAAAATATTTTAACAGCTATTAAAAAATGGTTTTATGGTGACTTCTTAAAATTTTTATATACGGTTTTCACAGATTTAAGTAAGTATTAGAGGCGTTTTTGTTTGTTTTTAATACGTATTATGAGAGCTTTAAAAAAATCGATATTCTCCTTGTGGCTTTAAAACTGCATACAATTTTTTAATATCGTTTTAACAAATCCATGTAACTTAGTAGTGATTTTTTTAAAAATATTTTGACAGTTTTTAAAAAAAATTCCCCGGAACTTTTAAATTTTTTAAAAACGGCTTTCAAGGCTTCTCTAATTTTTTAAACTTATTAAACATTTTTATGTGGATTATACGATTCCATGTAACTTTTAAAGGGTTTGGGCAATTGTTTTGAAAAAATATTTTGACAGACAAAATAAAAGTTTTTCCCGTAACTTCTAAACTACTTAAAATAATTAAAAACGTTTTTCATAGTTCCATGTACCTTTCTGAGGCGCAATTTATTAAAATAAAATATTTTGGCAGCTGACAAAAAATGTTTTTCTTTTCCTTATCTTTTGAATTGCTTAAAATTTGTATACGGTTTTTACAGTTCCATGTAGCTTTTAAAGATTTAATTAAAAAAAATATTTTGAAACCTGTCAAAAAGCCTGTTTTTTCTTTTACCTTTTCAACTGCTCAAAATTTTTAAATACAGTCTTTGTTATTTCTTGTAACTTTTAATCTCACAATTTTGACAGCTGCCAAAAAAAAATTATCAACTTTTTAAAATTTTTCATAGTTTTTTTAAACTACTTAAATTTTTTAAATACGATTTTTAAAGTTCCATGTAACTTTTAAGGGAATAATTTATTTTGAAAAAAATGTGTGACAGCTCTCAAAAAAATTGTTTTTTCCTGTAACTTCTGAAATACTTAAATGTCAAACAAAATTATTTTCCCCATAAAGTCTGAATTCCTTAAAATTTTTAGATACGGGTTTTACAGTTTCTTGTAACTTTTAATGTCGTATTTTATTTTAGACAAATATTTTTGCAGCTGTCCAAAAAAACATCTAATATTCCTAACTTTTAAATAGCTAAATTTTTTTAATGAGATTTTTACAGATAAATGTATAGCATATATATGCGTAACCGGATGTATCAGATTAGCGGAGGTTTGTTAATCAAAAATGTTATCGTCAATGTTATGATAATAGTAAAATAGGATTGAAAATATGTGTGTAGGACTAGACACCTAAAGTCACGCACACGACTAATACACGCACCCAGGATCCACAGGGAAAACCTGACATATTACTTGTTAGTTTTCTATACTTTGGACTATATCTAATTCATTTTATTGCAGAAAACCTAGGACGATCATTGTTATAGTTATCACCCATATAAATTTATACCCGTTCATGGTTTAACTGAGGATTATAAACGACAAAGTTTAATTTTTTGCCAAGAAATTATAAGATTTTGTTAAATCCGCTCTTTTTACACAATATACTTTTAACCGATGAAGCTACTAATGGTATGTTTATTCGACGCAATAAACATTTCTGGGCAAAAAAGAATCCTCACAAAATTGAAGCTGTCAAAATTCAAGGACCGCAAAGTTTAAATGTTTGGTGTGGCATTCTAAAAATTAAGGTTATTGGTCCAATCCTTTTCCGTGAAAGTCTTACTCCAATATCTGGAAAATGATATAGAACAGCAGTTAGATAATATCTCTTTAAATCAGAGAGAGAGAGAGAGAGAGAGAGAGAGAGAGAGAGAGAGAGAGAGAGAGAGAGAGAGAGTATGATTTTAGGGACGCACCGGCAACAAAGGCCTTTTGGCGTCCGCAGATTAGAAAGGTTTAACCCTAGGATATAAAACAACAAAGAGTGTATATGACAAAATAAGAACAAACATTGAGTTTAACTAAATAAAGAAAATATCACAGAAATATATCACAAGTAAGGACACTATTGAATTATAAGAGTTTATTTAGACCCGACTCCGTAAGGAAACTAGACAAAGAACCCAGATTACAATCATTACCAATCATATCAGAGATTTTTGGAGAGTTAAAATATTTTTCTCTGGTTATGTTGTATTTGCCACAATCACTCAGTAGATGATCAACTGTAATCAGTACATTACAGGAGTCACAAATAGGAGGAAGGTCTCCTTTTAATAAATATTCATGGGTCAATTTAGTGTGTCCCAGTCTTAGCCTGGTGACATTAACCTGTAAGGATCTAGAGGGAAACTGAGGATTATACCGCGAACGAAATAGAGGTTTCACACGGATCAGTTTTGGAGTTTCATCCAATAAGTCCCATTTTAGTTGGAAAAGTGAATCTACTTTATATTTTATTAAAGAACGAACATCATCTGGACAAAAAGTAAAGTTCTCCCAGCTAGATATATTCGGTCTATGTGCATTCTTGGCTAAAAAATCAGCCCTCTCGTTTCCAGCAATCCCCACATGGCTAGGAATCCAAATGAAAGATATGGTCTTGCATCTAATAGTCGCTCTCATTAGAGCAACTCCAATCTCAGTCACTAGAGGGTGGGTTGGAAACGTTGATTCGATAAGGGAGAGAGAACTAAGAGAATCAGATGCTATAATTAGTTGGTTCATGCTTGAGGAAGTAAAGTGTAGAATGGACTTTAATATAGCAAATAGTTCCGCAGTAAGTATCCCTGTAAAGTTAGGGAGCTGATAGGCAACCTCCACCGAAAAACCAACAAAAGGTGAGCCGACGTGAGATGAGGTCTTGGATCCATCTGTAAAACATACCATATATTCACTGTAAGTATTGATTTCTGCTTGAAACATTTTACGCAAAACCTCAGGTGGATAAGAGCTTTTATCATACTTTAACAGAGATTTATTGAATGTGACCCTTTGTAAGTTCCAAGGAGGAAAAGACGGAGGAGAGTAAGGGTAAATAGGAGGAAGGGAGAGATCAATCCTCTTTAGGATATTGGCCAGCCTTATATTTGCTCCCTGAGGAGCGCAAGAAGAGGAAGCAGTAGAAGGTTTAAAAAGACTGGAGATGCTAGGAGACCCTCGTCTAAAGATCGTTTTCGCATAAAACATCAAAAGACCTCTTTCGGCTAGGAGATCAAGAGGAAGTAGCTCTGCTTCACAATGAAGGCTATGGATAGGGGAAGTTGGAAAAGCACCCAATATTAATCTAATTGCTGAATTTTGCACCACTCCTACTCGGTCAAAATAGGATTTAGGAGCTGAAGAGAAAGCCGCAAGGCCATAAGTGATTTTAGGGAGGATGACCATTTTGTATAAAGTTTTTAGTGAATCGATGGATGATCCCCACTTTGTGTGAGCCAGTAGCCTAAGAAAGCTTAGGTCCCGCTTTACTCTATTAATCAAGTCCTCAATATATGGTTTGAAATTCAGAAGAGAGTCAAAGATGACTCCCAAAAAACGATGTGAATTCTTTGAAGGGATTCTAGTTCCCTGTAACTTAAAGTATGAATAGTACTACAGTTTCTTTTCCGACAGAAACGCACGACCGCAGATTTTGCAGGCGAGAAAATCAAGCCAGATAAATTTGACCATTCTGTCAGAGCTTCCAGACAGTTTTGAATTAAGATAGGACTAGTGGTAGAGTCATGAGATGCATGATACAAGACCAGATCATCAGCAAAAAGTCTGAAAGAGATCTGTGGCGTGACAACATTAGAAATTGAATTTATTGCTGAGAGAAATAGAGAAGGCCCCAGTACAGATGCCTGAGGAACTCCAGAAGTTTGCGACAATGGGACTGAAATCGAATTTCGAATTTTCACACTGCATATTCTGTCTGACAGAAAACCTTGAATGAAACGAACAATATTTCCTCCAAGTCCGCTTTTATAAACAGATTCCATTATTGATGAGTGTTTTACAGAATCAAAAGCTCTTGTAATATCTAGGAAAACCGAGGTTATATGTTTCGATAGTCTAAAGGAGTCCCTAATAACAACTTCCAATCCCACTATATGATCTAAAGTAGAATAATTAGGTCTAAAACCGGCTTGATTTGAACAAATATAATTCATTTTATATAGAATCCATTGGAGACGTTTATTTATGATTCTCTCGAGGAGTTTACCTATAACTCTGGAAAGTGCTATTGGCGTATAATTATTTGGAGATGAGGAAGATTTGCCAGGTTTTAGGATAGGAATAATGAGTGATGATTTCCATGAGGAGGGAAGGATACCAGTGGACCATATTAAATTAAATAGATCAAGGACTCTTTTCGTTACTTCAGGAGGAAGGTTTCGAATCATAGGGATCCTAATCCCATCATGTCCTGGAGCAGAATCCCTACTCATTGATAGAGCGTACTTATATTCCTGGATAGTAATAGGAAGATTATAAGATTTTTCAGAATTTGAGAAATAAATAGGGAAGTCTTGTGTAGGTTGGGCAGATGAAAAATAGAGTGAAAAGTGAGCAGCGAACATATCAGCAACATCAGAGGAATCATTTACTAATTCGTCATCCCTAATCAGACCGATACATGATCTTACAGTGTTCCCACGAATGCAGTTTATATTCTTCCAAACCTCAGCTGATGAAGAGGAGAAAGACAAAGAAGAAGTAAAATTGTTCCAGTGGTTTCGTTTTGCATTAATTGTAGTACGGCGAGAGAAAGCCCTGGTCCTCTTTAGAGCAACAAAATTGTCCATAGTGGGATGTCTTTTGAACAGATTTAAAGCCCTCTTGCGAGCAGTAGTAGCTGTCTTACATTCCTCGTTCCACCAAGGAACCGGAGGTTTTAAAATACGCTTTTTTATTTCTGGTGTGGAAAGACCAAATGATTTCATGATGGCATTAGTGAGGATGTTTGCCTCATCCTGGACCGATTCAGTAAGAGGAGGGAGAGAACGAAAATTGATTCGGAAGACATCCCAATTTGTGCGTTTTATATTCCGTCTAAGGTAAGAATCTAAAATTGTTAGGCTTCTCAAGGAGGACAAAACAGTGGGAAAATGATCGCTAGAGTAGGAGTCGTCAAGAACCTCCCATCTGAAGTCTGTGGCAACTGATAGGGAGGAGAGGGTTAGATCTAGAGATAAAAAGGTAGATGAAGATGAGGAAAGAAAAGTAGGAACATGTTCGTTAAACAGATGGAGAGGGAAAGAAGAAATCAGTGACTCTATTGTTTTGCCACGGTAGCTAGTAGTGGAGGATCCCCAGAGAGTACAGTGAGCATTTAAGTCCCCCACTATTATGAATGGGGGGGGGAAGTTCATTCAAAAGATCAATCAAATCGGATTCTACCACTACATCCTTTGGTGGAAGATAAAGAGAGCAAATCGTTATTTTGTGAAGTAGGAACGAAGAGACCGCTACCGCCTCTAATGAGGATGATAGGGGGATCTCTGTAAAAGTAAGTCCAGATTTAATTAGTAGAGCCACACCACCTGATGCACGGAAAGGGTCAGGTCTATCTCTTCTAATCACTTCATAACCAGAGAAGCATAAAGAGTCCCTAATTTTCAGGTTAGTTTCTTGAATAGACACAATAGCAGGTCTGAGAGACTTTGCAAGAAGAGTTAGTTCATCTTTTCGAGGTCTGAAACCATTTAAGTTCCAGTGTAAGATCTTGAATGTATTTGTTAGGAGTTATGGAGATCTGCAAGAGTCATTTTCCACAAGCTAAGTAGAGGACCCTCCTACAGGAGGATCATCCAATTCCATTTTCTTTACAGATTCGCACGAAGATTTCGAAGATTGCCTGGTAAGATTTTTATTAGAGGATGATTTTTTATGTGGTGAATTAGTACGGGAATGAGACGTAGATTTAGACGAGGAGTGAGAAGATCTTGCAGTTTGTTTGTCAGATCTTGGTAAAGGTTGTTGTTTACTATTTGATGAAATAGGTTTGCTAGAGGAGGAGGAATCAAGTGTTTGTTTTGTTTTTGAAGGAGTAGAAGGAGGAAGAGAAGGAATAATGGGTTTAGGAGGTGGGGGCAATGAAACAGGAGTAAATTGGGAAGATCCAGCTGCTAGGCAGCAGTTTGGACAGAGGGAAGGGTTTGAATGGGGAGGTTTTGAGATTGTTACTTTTGAACTATATGTCGTAACAAAAGATGGGTTTTGTTCTAAGAACTTCTTTTTTGCCTCGAAGAAAGGCAATTTTTCAATTGTTCTAATTCTTTGTATTCCAAATTCACGTTTAAAAACGGTGCATCCCTTATATCTAGGGGAATGGTTTTTAGTACAGTTAGAGCAAATTAACAGCAATATAACTGGACTATTACAACGAGTGGCAGTATGACCAAATTTCTGACATCGAAAACATCGCAGAGGATTTGGAATATGATGTCTAACTCTTAGTGAATACCATCCTGGTTTAACCCTTGTTTAATAAAAACTAGGGAGGATTCAATATATTACACAAGGCGATTTTTTTCTGATTCGCTAGCTGCTCTTACTTGAATAATTTAGATATATAATTTCGTAATCAAAACTCTTCACCTATAGACGTCTTATTGCTACTTATTTCTTTTTATCACAAATTTCACTCAAAAAAATAAACATGAAATGAATTTTTTGAGGCGATGCTGCTCTGCTTGCGGAAATTTGTGACAAAGTCACATACCAAAAGATAATATCCAGTACATGAGGTGAAAATTTTCCCATATTTTTTTAAGTTCCAAATTATTTATTTATTTTAATTAAACCTGTAATGTTGTATTGGTTTTTATTATAAAAATTTTGCTGCGACTACACCCAATAAGATCTGCATATAGTATATCCCCCGGATAGACGCAACAATACCTGTAAACATAATTATTTCACATTTAAAAGAAAAAACATTGTTCATAAAAACTTTTGCCTGTCTTCGAAAAGTAATGTTGAAATGGGAATCAGTTATCCAGGTTATCCAAAAATTTAAAAAATCTAAAGAAACCCAAAGAGTACCCTTTTATTTATAGTTTTTTTTAAAATTTTATAAAAAAAGGTTAGTTGGAAAGAAATAGAGGGTTTAATTACCATTTGTTTATTTCAGACCATCTGTAATAAAACTTCAACTTCAATCATATTCCTCTCTATCTCTTTCCGAATAATATTACTTCATAAATTGTTGACATTATAAAAGTAAGAGTTTGGACAGCCTGCATGAATAATTCACATTTCAACATTGCTTTTCGATGATTCAATGCAAGCAAAAATGTTTACGAAACATTAAGTTTTCTCTTAAAATGTGAAAAGGTATGGTTCCGTCAATCCGGGGACACGCTGTATGTCATAGGTTCTGATTGCGAAGGCTCCATTCTATACTGTTTTGTGGTTTTAGTTTTATTGTGCTAAGTTAGTCATGATGGTATCTTTATTAGAAGTTGATTTTGAGTCTAGGTTAAGCTTTAAAAGTTGAAAAATGACCTAATATAAATGCTACTAAAAATCGTTACAAAGAATCTCGCAAAGAATTGACCTGTTACCGTCAAGAATTAACGAAATGTCACTATTTATTTTTATTATAGATTTGTGGTGTAATTTTAAAACTACAATTTCCTCGAATTTCTCGATCCTCAATCTTTAATCGTTATTTATATAATGAAATTGTCTAATTTAAGATGCCGTCGACTTATGTATATTAACCATAAATTTTCCAACGTAACAGTATCATTAATCATCTGAAGGGTCATCCCTATCCAAAATGGCATATTCTGCCCAACAGCGATTAGGACAGGCGAAGTATGGCGGTTTGTAGATTTATTAGGTTTCAAAATATTAGTTTAGAGCTTATTGAAATATTAATAAAGCGAATAACAACGAAATAATTTAACTAAAATAAAATTTGGTTAATACGGAAATAAATTAGATGGTTAAATGGTTTTTAAATGGACGTACATTAGATTTTTAAATGGCTAAACAATTAGATATTACAAATTTTCATTATTCCGACTGAAAGAATATCGACCAATAATCATTGGATTTTAAATTTTAATAGAATGTAAGGTTTAAATTTAAATAAATGTTATAATGTTTTAAAGATTTAATTGTTTATTTTAAGGGTTACAGTTGTAAGATTATTTTTGAGAAAGTTAATCTAACATGACGTGTTTCACATGGTTTTTGAAAGAATTTTTCATAAGTATGAAATGCTAAAGGTTAACGAGTTTGCTAACGAAGAGATGCGGGATATGGTATATATAATCAATCTAAACGCAACAAATAATTTGAACACATTTAAAAATGGTGTGTATATACGCGCAGGAAAACTTCAATGGAAGCAGGACCCATGTAGGATATTTGGAAATGTATCCACAACGCAGAGAGCTTGATTTTCAAGAATCTCTATGATAGACTGAGAAAAACAGGCTCTGGTGTAAGCAAGTACACCGTTTCCAAAATGTCACTAAACAAAATATTATTTACAGATGAAGCAACGTTCACACGTAGACGCGTTTTCAAGTTTAGAAATATATATGCATATGATTTTGAAAAGCCGCATTTAATAACCGAACGTGATTTCCAACATGAATTTAAAATTACCGTTTGGTGTATGTGGCATTATTGATAATCATGTGTAGTGCCCTTTTGAATTACTTCCTAATTTAAACGGCGAAATATGCCTTAATTATCTGCAAACATAATTACCCGAATATTTTGAGTTTTCTTTGGAACTAAGACAAAGCATGCTGTTCATACAGGATAGAGTCCCAGCACACTTCCCTAGACCTATCAGAGATTACCTAAATATTTAATTTCCTCAACGCTGGATAGGTCTTGGAAGCCAGATGCCTTGGCCGCCACGGAGCCCCTATTTTACACTGCTTGATTTTTGTGTATGGGGGTATGTGTAGTCGCTAGTGTATAAAAAAGCAGTGAACACTCGAGAAGAATTATGGAATAAAATTGTTAATACTGTGGAGCGGTTTCGAGATGATGGGTTGTTATTTAAGGTAAGATGGTCGTTTAGCAAACGGGTTGTTAAATGTATCGAAGTAAATGGAAATGACTTTGAACATTTATTGTCGAAAGATGTCGTATTCTTTTATTAAATGTTTGTTTTCGTGTCGTTATTTTTCCGTTGTTATTATTGTTGTAGCCATGTATTTCAATAAAAATTTTACATTTGGGAATTTGAAAAGATGTACTGAATAATTGATATGCAGGTATCAGGAAAATGGTCACTCGGATCTACATTTACACAAAGTATATCTTTTTTGCATAAAAAAATTGGAAGATACATAATATTCAAAAATTTAGGCTAATACACTGTGACCCAAAAAAATTATATCAGTTTAAAGAGATTTAATGTCTCGTAAGTAGCGCCCTCTTCTAGCGGCGTCCGAATTAAGAACAAATTTGAATTTCTCCCCTCAAGGAATCCACCGAATTCCTAATTTCGGCCGTTCTGTTACCCTGTAAATTACTAAGAAATAATGAAATGAAAATTACAACTCTGACACCCTGTATCTCGGTTATTATGAATTTTTGGAGTGAAGTAAGCTTGGTTAAATCGCAATATTTTCACTCAAAGAAACTGCAGTTTCGCTGTGTACTATTGATTGGCGGACACCCTGCTAATCTTGTAGTAAAATTTAAATTTTTGTAGATCTTCAACTAGCTAGAATTTGTCTAATAAAATAATGAGAAAAACAATTTTTCTGCTGTGTAACTAAATAATTATAATAATTTTAATTTATAATAATATATATATATATATATATATATATATATATATATATATATATTATGTATATGGATATATACAGTGTGTATCAGCCAAATGGAATAAATTCGATAATAAATAAATGGGGGCGTGTTCGGAAAAACGCTTGGACCCGTCGATTGGTATTTTTAGTTGCTCATTTTCTCCAATAAAAACTTTTTATGCAGGGTGTGTCCTGTAACAGTGGTCAATGCCAACTTTCTTATTTCAAATGCAACACCCCGGATATTATTTAATTTTTGGATTCTTTAGGAGATTCTAAACATATTTTATGTTCAATGTCCTATACCTATCTTCAACTATTTCGGCAATATATATATATATATATATATATATATATATATATATATATATATATATATATATATATATATATATATATATATATATATATATATATATATATATATATATATATATATCAGGTAATCAGGAACTTGGTAGCCAAATAAAAATTATTTTCTTTAATTGTAGAACATGGTGTAGGAAGAAAGAGTAGATATTTTTAAATGCAAGTTTTTCACTCTTACCGAAATGAGCGCTAATATGTAATGGGCATCATACTTACTTGAATTGTGCAATGTATCAATTAATATAAAATAGTCCCTAGTTTAATGTCAATAATATTCTAGAAAAATAAAGAGGCAATCTTTTACGTTTGCAATTTATCATTAGCATTTCTTTACTTACTACACAAGGAAGTGACTATATCATTTTTGATATTTCTAAATATATGTTTTATAAAATCGAAATAAAAGTACATCAAATAACTTTTTGCCACTTCCATACATAGAAGTGTGCATACTTATCCCAAAATATATCTTAAAACATTACTGTAATCGCTGCGCATTAAGAATTTAAGTAACCAGTGTACTATAGTATAATCAAACTCAATTATTAAAAAAATGGTTTTGTTTCAATTATTTTTAAAAAATAACCCACTACTGATAAAATAACTTTCAAATAAATGAAATAATAATATAAAACTAAAGTAGTTAAAAAACAATTGCTTTAAAAAATTATTTTGAATCTAATTCTAGGTCAGTAACTCAATCTGTTCTAAAGCAGAAACTTTTCTCCTTATTAATGTGTTAATCTCCTTAATCATAATCACTCTCTGAATCGTTTGATAATTGGCCAGCTGTAAATACTGATGGTTGAATTCCATCTTAAGGTCGATTTTGGAAATAAGCCGATTAGAATTAGCCAGGGCATAATTAACGTAAATAACTTTTTCAATTTGTTTAACACTACAGCAAAATGAAATTTAATTTTTGCCGAACCACTAGGTTTGCTGCCATAACCACCCATAAATATGCTGCCACAGTTTAATTCTTTTTCGAATTTGATTATTATCGTTTCACATTTTTAACAGATTAAAACGCAATGTTCGAATTTTTTCTTAGGTCATTTATAAAATGCACTGATGATGCACTAGCATCATCCTGACCAAGCCTACCAAGTATCTAGATCAAAAAATGAATATTTTCTTATAATTATAAATAGGGAAGTAGCGCCCAATTTAGTTCAGGACATAGTCATTTAGTAACATCTATACATATACTGTCTTTTCAAATATTTTTATTAGTCCGCTATGTTGAGGTCGTATCAGTTTATGACTATATCACATTTAAATTTTGTGCAAAATTTGAAGTCAATTCAATAAGAAACTTAATTAATTAAAATTTTATTTGGTCGCCATTTTGTTCTGGCATTTTGAATTCGTGCCACAGTTTTACCAGTTGATCTATATATTACATTTAATTCTAGCACAAAATTAAAAATTAATCTAGTAAGTTGTTTTTTTAGGCTGATTTTCTAAATATTTAAAAATATGTATAAATACATGCCCTTAAATGAAACTGAGAAATGTCGTATGTTATTCATCACATGAGTTCTTAATTAAGAGAAAATGTAGACAAATGTACATATCGTTTATGCTTAAATATTTTTGAAACTATAAATTAATATATTCTTATATTATTTGAATATTGTAACAAATTATCACTATTTGCCATGTCAAATGCTTTACATAAATCCTGGGATACCAAACATTTTTCGCTATTATCAGGAATCAATAATAGTTTGTTGTCAGTCTTTAATTTGTTTTTTTAGTTTAATTAATGATTCTTTTGTCACAATCGAAATCAACTCCTGTGTGTAAAACAACGCCGCAAATTATTTTATTTTTAATGAAGATTTTTAACTTAATATTTATTAATATAAAATATTATCTGGGTTTTTGAATAAAGATTTCTTATTACCTAATGCTTATAATGCATGCTCAAATTAAAAAATAAAAATGTTTAAACAAAATATTTTTGAAATTGGGTTTTTTCAGGACAAGTCACTGTAATTTTTAGTAGTTGAATTATGTGGATCTCATGGTTATTTTTTTTAAACAAGTTTATTTCTTTTGATTTATTGCTGACTACACGGCAAATTAAAGGGAAATTAAGATTTGCAATTTTCGAGCAGACGTTTCAATTTAAAACTTTAAAAATATTTGTAGATGTTCATAGTTCTACTTTAGTATGGATTATTTGCAAGAACATTACCACTCATGTTATCAATGGCAGAACAACATATAATTAAATTTGTATTTTTATAAATTTCCTATCTATATTATTTATTAATATGTATGTGTATTTACAAAGACTTGAAACTTAAAAAATAAAATAGTTTTCTTAATTTTCTGTAACAAACGTTGCCGGAATTAATAATATATCCGTGCTTTCCTTATTAAATATACTTGCAATGCCTTTGAATTTATTTTTTTATATTGATTTCAAATGTAAGATTTTCAAGGAGGTTAAGATTATCCTTTAAATCTAGAGTATGATTTTTTGTTTTTTTTTTGGTTTTGATATTTTCAAAATAGGTAGCTTCCTGTGCAATAAAATCAAATTTGTTTACTTTTACTTCTTTAAGACAATATCAATATTGCCATTATTTATAGCACATTTAAATGTGTAAGTCTTTTATTTCTTCGCTTCCCATCCTTTAGATAATTTCCTAAATATAGGTAGTAAAACACACTATGGTGCAGCATTTTTTAAAATTATTGTGTAGGACTTATTAACTTTCTAGTTCTTTGTCAAAACCATGTTTCTTCCATAACTATCAATCGAAAATAAAAATAAAACCTGGTTTGGGCCTTTTAACCAAACGTCCCCATAATAGTAAAATTTTACAAAATTAATATGTCTGTCGAAGCACATAATTAAATGCAATTTTTGAAAAAAAAATTAAATTTGAAAATAAGTTTAATTTGACCGTAACCATATGGTCATGCAAAACTCTGTAATTGTTTTTTATACAAAGTAGATAAATAAACAATAAACTAATAAAAAATAAAAATACCGCTTGCAAAACTCGAAAACACACAAATGATTTTTTAATATATCCTTATACCCCATCAGAAAAACAAATTTTACGAAAATTGCTCACTTTCCTATACTATAATTCTCTGTGCATATAAATTGTGTTAACTGTCAAGACCAGACTCAACTCATTAATTCTGGAGAGATTTTTTTAAAAGATCTCAAAATCAGCATTTCAATATATATTTCAAAAACATAAATAGAGTAGATAATCCGTTACAAGACTACATTATAAATGTAATGCATTGCAAAATAGACCATTTTTACCCGACTGCGCGTGCAAAGTATAAGATAGTAATGTGTTGTAACATGCATGTAAGGATGTATGTATGCATTGTTTGTTACCACCTACAGACTAAACGGCTCGATCGATTTTTAAGTGCAAGGCGTCTAAGGATTCGTAAATTCGTTTGTGTAACGCGAGTGCTTTTAACTAGGTTTGCCGAAAAAGATCAAAATGGCGCAAGTAGTAAAATCGAATTTGGAAATTGTTTCTTTTTTAAAGAAAATTATCATTTTTTAAGAACGGCATTACCGACGGGCTGTCAGGATAAACATTTTGAGAAGACGTTCTTTTAAGCCGATTTGCGCCGGAGCTAGAAAACTCCAAATATCTCCGTACACGCCTTTAGGGAAGGTAAAAATGGATTTAAATAAAAACGTAACGGTTTGCTTTATATTTTAAAATGTTTTATGATTTCATTTTCGATTTTAGTATACTAGTTCTAAGCAATCGGGTTTTTATTATTTTTTTAATTTGCACTCTTTAGTATTGTAAATAAAAGCAACGGCTATTATGAACATGACGTATTCTCTTATAAACCTTTATATATATTTTGGTTAAAAGTTAATTATTTTCTTAATTAAAACAAATTAAAACTCAAATACCTTGTTTGCCTTTTTTAAAAAAAGGTCCTAGTCTAATAATAATTAAGTAAAAAATATTTACTAGTTACCCGAAAAAAAAACAAATTCTTATTATTCCATTATCTGATACAAACGATCGGTATCAATAATACAAATACCAATATTATTTTAAGTATTTTTTCATTACTTTACATAATTATTTCATTTTGTAGTTCCTCTCGTGTTGCCTATTTTAAGTTCATTCATCAAAGTAAATGTTCCAAAGAGAAAAGAAAACTGGGAACTAACGAAACGTAAAATAAGTGAGGGTTTCGGAAATTGGACTCGGTTATGCCGAAAAGTCACAGACGCTCCTTGTAAGAGCTGAAAGAAATCGATATGTCTACGTGAGAGTATCAGATAATAATTTGAGCAAGGCAATAGTATGAAAATAGAAAAAGAGTCATTGTCATTTTACACTGCAGTACTAAGGTTCGTAGAGTAATGTCTAAATGTTGTGTGAAGAAAAAGAGTTAATTCGATCTTTGCGTTTTAAAGAAGTTTCGTCAAGAATTACTAATAACATAGATCCTACGCAGTCAGCTATGTATTTTTATCTTGAAGGAAATTTTCGTAAAAACGTTGATATTCTGTTTTCTACATTTTATTCTTGAAAAATATATTTAAATTAAACTCAATTTTACATGACAAGATTCCAACTGTTTATTATTATATTTTTTTCAAACCTCTTGTTTCTAAGATTAATACTCCTGATATAACAAACCTCTCTACATACCCAGTCTATCTTCATATATTCTTCCTTCTAAAATAAATAAATTTTAACTTTAACATTTAATTTAAATGCAGGTTTAAAATCTCTGCTAGAACATGTTTTATAAAATGTGGTGATAAATTACTAATTACAGTAAGGTTAAATATTAATTTCTTGAAAATGATTATTATTATTATTATTAAACTTGTTATCATTACTATAAGATTCATTGAAAAGCAATAACTTGTTTTCAGTTCATTCAGAGCAAGGTTGATGATGATTACTTACATATTACAAACTTAGTCTAGTATTGTTTTGTGTATTCAGTTTGGCGCTAGTTGTACTCGTCTTTCAACTAGTTGACTGTACTGATGAAGACCTTAAGTGAGAAACACGTGTCTATGGTTAGCCAAATTTCATTGCTTTAGCGGACATTCCAAAGAATCCATTTTCTACTATATATATATATATATATATATATATATATATATATATATATATATATATATATATATATATATATATATATATATATATATATATATATATATATAATATAGGCCCAAAAACAAGCCATTTTTAGGATTTATATTCTTTCTTTCATGAATATTTTCGTTCAGGATATTATTATTTCTAGTGATACTAATAGTAATACATATTTAAAAGGTTAAATTAGGTATGAGTTAATAGCCTACTTTTTGGGTCAATACCCTATATTCAAAATTTGAGTCCTAAGATTATTAAAATGTTTAAAACAGAACATATAAAGATAGCAATGTAATGTTAAAACCATTGGTATTCTGTATAGTAAATTATAAAATAAAGATCATGTTTTAAACCAGTATAATTGCGCTTATTCCATTCCTTGCTCAAAATGAGATAAAAATACATTGGTGAAACAAAACAAAGATTAAGTAAAAGAATTGCCTTACATAAAAGTGAGGCAAGACTTAATAAACGATCTTGCGCCATTTCAGAACATATTATAGATGCGGGACACACATGTAACTTTGACGAAACAAAAAATGTTAAACACTGAACGTAACACTAGCTATAAACTTTTTTTAGAAATGACCGAAATATACAAAGAAAAGTTTACAATGAACAAAAAAACCGATATTGAAAACTTAAGTTTCATTTAATCTTATATTTTAAATTTAAACGACGAATAATTTTTTTAATTGTAAAAAAAGTCCTAAATTTTCTTTAAATTATGTTATTATAGAGCCCTGAAGCAGAAATGAAGTATTTCGAAAACTTGGCAATTAGAAAATAAATGTTTTTGTAATTTTTCACTTTCAATATTAGATTTTTTACCAAAATGTTACCAAGTCATCCTCATATGACCCTTAATAACAGACAGGCCAACGGAATTGAGAAAACATGTTTTTCGGCACCTAGGGACCCTGAAACGTAAAGATCTGAAAAAAGGGAGGGTGATTTTTTTACGATTACAATACTTCCCTTTTACGAGGGAAGTAAAAATCAATTTAAGCTATATTAACTTGTATATTTCAAACTAGCAATATTTTATTAAGACATTATTAGCTCGCACCCTATATTTTACACTTTAATTAATCATTCCAGTTACGCTATGACTTATTAATTCTGGAATCCTAGTGTTTACAGTGTAATACTAACTAAGCCAACACGTGTACTTCGTGGTACATACAAATTAAAGTGGAGAAATCATGAGTGCGTAAATAGCAATAAATAATATCTAAAATTAATTTTGTGATAATAGAGATATAGGAAACTTGAAATTATTCAAAGTAAACTTTTTTACACAATACAGTTTTAATCTGCCCTTTTGGAGCCAAATTTCATAAATTATTTCTTTCGCTACCTTTAGAACAGACAGCAAAAGATTGATCACCCTAAAAAAAGAAGGAATCCGTGGATTAATTTGATACTTATTTATTGTTTTGACCAAACGTAATTTTACAGCGAATTAAAGGCTTTTAAATTCATAAGAATAATCGGTAAGATTATTGAAATACGGGAAACAAAAGCCTACTCACCGTTTGCTAAACCGATTATAATTGGAACTTTAATAATATAGAGCGTAACGTTACTCAGTTTGAGGCCGTTTAAATTTCCCAACAACAGTATTATTGGTTAGCCGTATTATCTGTTGAGACTTCATTATTGACTCATGCGACAAGTTTAAATTCCAATAATGGCATTATTTGCGAAGTATTTTTTATTTATTAAGCAAAACGGGAATTCATTAAACTGGTACCTTATATTTATTAGGGTGTAAAAAAACAATTACCAGCTCTAGGTATATTGGATAAAGAAACTAAAGCAAATTCAAAGATAGAAACTATTAAATGAAACAAGTACGAGCGTTAGGTCGCAAAGAAGGTCGCTTGTGTACACATTTACTTTCGACCTCATTTAATTAACAAACGTCCGTTAATGCGATACGTAAAAAAGTTAAAGTCAATTGTAAGATTGTAAGTAAAAAAATCGCATGATAATCCGAACTAACTGGTACCAAAATTGTGGACTTTGGGTGCGCCATTCCTATAAGTGTAGCGCAGAACGTGTTTTTCTATTAACATCTCCATGACGGCTGTTTTATATAATAAATGGTCGCTGGTCGTGTTGGTACATAAATGGTTGAGAACGAAAGCAATTTGATAGCTGTTAGTATTAAATGAAAATGGTTGAAAAGTTATTGTTTAATAATACTAATAATAGTAACCAAAAATTCTGTTTATTTGCGAATTTAAAATTAAAGTATACGGTAGGTTTTTGAGTTAAAAATGTCACAAAAACAACTATTTGAATAATATCTACATTACTATTAATTTTTGATAAAATTATATAGAAATAAATTAAATATTTATAGAATTGAAAATAAATGAAATTTCTTTTTCTAAAAATTATAAACTTAAAACTTATAGCTTTCGATAAAAGTGACATTTAAAATTTAATGAAAAACTGTAAGATCACGAAAAAATCCCGTATATGAATAAAATATGCATCTCCCTAGGATACATATTTTCGCAATTTATATTCATCAGAAAATATTTATAGTTTTCAAGATATTTAAGTTTTTCTGATTTTCAATCAATGTTTTAAAGGGGTTATTGCCTGTGTTCAAAATGTCAAAAGATTTAAAATATAGAATTATAATTAACGTACCTAATTAGTGTAATTTCCCTTTTACGAATCTAAATTTAATAGCCGGATATGGAACAGATCGAAAACAAAAGGTTGCGTAAGCTATATCTTTTTTGGGAGTGTGATAATTTTCTAATTGATTCCCTTTATTATTAACATAACCTTTACGGCTATGTTTTAATTAACAAACGTCCGCTAATGTGATTCAGACCTTACAGTAAAAAAGATACGTTTTGCATAAGTTTGTTCCAAATACCAAATAAAACTTCAAATAAAGTCTAAAGTATGGTAACGAAAAATAACACTAAAACTAAGTGTTGTTTTGCTTGAGTGTAAAAAACACAAATTAGATAGACTATAATTCTATCTAAAATTTATAGTAAATACTATTTTATAAATTCAAATACATAAGTACTCGTTTTCCATTTTCATATAAGATTTTACAAATAAAGTTGCAAGCCGCCTATGCAAAACTCTTAATCCATAAAAGCACGTGTAACACTGTCAAACGAAAGTGACCCTTGAAAATCCACCATCAGGCCTATTTGATCTTTACGCTTTCACCGTTTACTTATTGCATTCGAATTATTGTTTACGTTTAAGGTTTTTACCGACTATTTGAATTTAGGATTAAGTAAGTGTATCTTTTTTAAGTCATGAAAGGTTACGACTCTCTTTACTATTAACGTAACCTTTACCTACAGGTTTTTTGCTTACAAATGCATACCCCATTAACTTTTACGTGTCTGTAGATATCAAAAAAAGTTCTCAATGCAAAAAAAATTTCGAATTGTGCGAATTTTTATCTAGTGTTGTATGCAAATATACATGGTGTTTAGCTTTTCTGATACCAATGAACTTTGGTTTCTCAAATGTAATACTGTATACCTATTATAAGTCTATGGAATGGGTTCCTTCTTGCCGATTACAAATAAATCGTTTTGATACATTTACCAATGAAGACAGTCGAGAAAATTTAAAGAAAACCCTGCTGTACAAGGGAACAAAGTATTATCCTTCCAATTGTAGCTACCTAATTAAAGACATTGAAATTTTATGCTGCCAATTTTAAAAAGACCGAAGAAATCTTTTTTGAGTCTCTAAAACTAAATAATTTTATTTAATTACACTTCTGACAGCAACGAAAGTCAAGGATGAATGGATGTTTTGAAATTTTTGATCATCTCAGAGAAACCTAGAAATTGTTCCCAAAAGCGTGCACTTTTTCCTTTAAATCAAATTTTCACCTATTTCCCCAGTAGCTAGAAGAAAATATTATAGAGGTTTTTGTAGCCGAATAAACGCTCTATCCTTCTGAGAATTCCGATTACTGTTTACAGTGAGCCCCACAGTGAGGTTAAATTTGTACTTAAAAGTTTCAACTTTGAAAAATCGCAGTAATTTAACCGTGTAAGCTAAAATTTTGAAATTTTGTAACAATCTCCCTACGACTATCTAGTTTTGCCCTAGGTGTATTAGCTTTCTTGTAATTACCCTGTAATGTGGGAAAATGTACCCATTTTTGGGAAACTACGAATCTTATCTAGTAATTGTACAATACTCATAATTGCTCTGAATCCTTAACAGATATTCAATTTTGTGTATATTTTTGAGCACTTTTCGATGCCGTAATCAGATTTCCGACACTGCTTTTTTCCATAAAAAAGAAAATCTATAAAAATATTTTTTTGTCGAAAAATTTAGTTTTCTCTTAAAAATTTCTACTTTTCGGTCATTTTTCCGACAGAGATGCATTTAGATTTTTATTCTCCTCTATATTTCCAATGAAAAATGTTCTCAGTTCAAGCTATAAGCGCCCCAAAACACCCTTTTTCCGAATGAAAAAAAATCGTAAATCGAAACGGGTTCGAAGCTCAACCAAAAACAATTCTGTAGGACCCGAAGAGCCATCGTTCCAGAAAGTTTGGACAAATAAAAACAACATTTGAGGCCTAACACCTTGTTACATCGAAGTTGACTTTTTTGGTCGACTTTGCGGTACCAAATGTGGTACAGAGAAATCTGCAAACGAATCGTATTGATCTATGTCTCCACTAAAAACACGTGACAAATTCATCGCCCTATCCTATTCATACCCACCGAAAAGTTGAAAAACACGGTTTTCTGAAATGACAGGACCCACACTAGGTTTTCGTTCCCGAGTGTGAGAGTCATAGTAACAAACGGCTTCGCGGCCGTTTGTTAACGAGAACAATGTAAAGAATTTTGGAAGATTATGGAGAATGTTATGAATCAAGTCATATGCTTTATAACTTGTCCAAGGGTCAAATATAGAGAATTTCAGATTTTTTCCTGCTTACTGGAATCTTTGCCTAGATATATAGTTGTCAATCTTACAAAGTGACGTTTCTAATAAAATGAGTTTTTAAGATAATTCTTTTGACAAAGTGGCATAACTCGATTTGCTTTGGTTTTTTCTTTATCATCGTATTACTTCGCATCGTATCTCTTAATTCTCGCTTTAACAATCTGGCAAAAAGACCTCACTCGAGTTACACCACTTTGTGAGATTTTGCATTTAAATGTAATCCAATGCACTTCTGGCATATTGCGATTAAACGTTAAAACTTATTTGTGTAAGTGTTTCTAATACATTTTCTTTCAATTCCGCAGTTACTCGTTAACCCATCCAGGGTGCAATGATGCTATAATGTACGTGCAATTATTATGGAGTAATGGAACGAAAAACGTCATTTTATCTAACGAACTTCTATTTTGCATCTTTCGTAGAACAGGAACCTTAGTAAAAACCTTTTTCAAAAATGTGTAAAAGTAGTAATGACAGAATATGTAATCATGAGTGAAAATCGGATTCTTTAGAGATTATGCCATTTTAGGGAGTCAAGACCAACAGTAAAATGATTCATCGGATTTAAATCTAATTCAAATTAAGAATATATTAACCGAATAGAAAGGCAAAGATTAGTGCCCCGACACTGAAGAAGAACTGATTAGTGGCAGTTCAGAATTTTATGATTACGCTGCTGCATGTGAATTGTATTTATGTTTAATAGAAATTTTAAACCCCTTCTCAAAGGGTTAAAAATTCTTACTACAAACACTGCCTACACCATTTGCAGAAACCATTAAATGGACAAGCATTATGTAACTTAAACTATTTAAGAGTTACCCACAACATATCTTAAACACCAGCCATTCTGAAGAGCATTACAAGTCGTTGTCGATTAAACGTCTTTAGGAAAGCATACCCAAAACTGCTAAAGTCTGCGACGATTAAAATACCGGAAGGAAATTACTCAGATTTACAAGTTTTGTACACCGGAGAGACACCAGTGAAAAGCACTACAAATTGTTATCGTTAAACGTCTTTAGGAAAGTATTCACAAAACTGCTAAATTTTCCTAGGATTAAAATATCCGAAGGAAATTACTCAGACTTTCAGATTTGAAGAGTATGACATTTTATGGTTCCCCATCCCCATAACATTAAATGTGTGTAAATTTGTAGTAAATTTAGTTACCGTGTTATAATGGTAGTATTGTTGGTATGTGTGCCTAGAAATGACAGGGCACAGGGAATCATGTAAAGAGGCTATCGTTTCTTTTACAGCATTTTATGTCTCTTGTGTTCTAAAATGATCTCTTTCTTTTGTGCTAGTAGTTTTGTCTTAGAAATAAAATTTAGAGTTATGTTTTTATTTTAATTTAAAATCATTATTTGCAAAAATCGGCTAAGTAGTTTCTTAGCAATGCCGAGAAATGATAGACTGACAGACATAAACGAAATTGAGAAAACATGTTTTTTGGCGTCTAGGGATGCTATACAAATACACAGGAAAGACGTTATGTTCATGTAAACTTATCTCTAACTAATATTTTAGACTAATAGACATCTTTATTCATAGTTCTGGTGTCCAGCATGTGCTATACTTAATAAACAGTAAAAGTTAAAGACATTTTAACTAAATAAACCCTTAATTTCAAACTGGGCCACTACCCCAATGGACTAAAAAACGCAAGAATAATACGTTACATAAAAGTGGCGTGACGTAAACAATTACCTCGCAATATCCCTGCGCAGTTCTATATCCAAGGTTATAGAAAACTGTATCAACAAAAGACTTGTTTCCTATCTAAACTTAAAGGATTTCTGGTACAGTTGACAGTATTGCTTCCGTGATAGTAGCGCTACGATATCGGCCGTCACAGATATAGGTATAAGAGAACATATTGACTAAGGCCTTACTTGAGAGCACATGACTTGAAAAAAACTTTTGACACTGTTGGCCATGCTGTTTTAATTTCTACGCTTGAGGATGCTAATTTAACTGGAAAAGCTTTTAATTGGTTTGGAGACTATTTAAATGGCCCTATACAGTTAACTGTTGTTAACGAGACATCAAGTGAAATAATTGACCAGTATGGTATTTCACAGGGATCCTTCAATTGTATGCAGTTGATACTTGTTTTACAAATTTTGGCACTGACCCGTCGAAAACCAGGACAGCAATGGAGAATGACTCATTACTAATCTCAGAATGACTCAACTTCTATGAACTAACTTTGGCCTCTGCAAAGTTAGAATTTATGATTATGTCAAGAAAAAAAAACAGATTGAAATAACAGCCAAATAAAATTAAACGAAACCCGATTGAATAAGTGTACATGCACACAAAAGCTTATTATACATAGACTCAAAGCCCACCTGGGAATAGTATATTTTGCAACTGTGCTACAAAATCTCTCCAGCAGTGCGAATTCTCAGCAGAGTTTCCAGAATTCTACATTAACTCAAAAAAAGTTCATACATAGCATATTGGTTCATTTCCATGTCGCATATTTAACCATTATCTGGAGCAAAACTTCTCAAATCAAATTAAAACCATTACAGGTTTTACAAAATAGAGCTGTTAAAAAGGTATTTAACCTTCCTCTCCGTTTTCTGTCTCTATCGCCCCAATAAAATTCTTGATATTCTCTCCCATCTTCAGATATGTGTTTTCATTCATCACTGTACACATCAAATCAAAAAGTACATTTTCAGTTTCTGGACGGATACATTTTAGGTTATTAAGGAATAGGTTGCTTTTCTCTGGAGTTGAATCACAGAACAAGCAGCACGATTTAGTCTCGATACCGACAGTGACCAATTTATATATATACTGCCGCAGGAACTTTGTGAGAAAAAGTGACGACCAGAAAAAAAAAGTTCTTCACCTTCATATAAAACAAAAAATGGTCCTCAGTTTCCTTCAGTATGATATAACATTATTTCCTTTTACCGCCTTCTAAAATTTACCGCAGGTTACTAATAATAACCTAGTCTCATTAGTCTTCCTTAAATCCGGCGCTGAGGGCAAGAAGTCATAGATTCTTCCGCCCTTCTCCAAATAACTAAACATGCGTTAGATTTGTACTTTAAGTTACCCTTATAGAGAACTATGTGATCTTTTTATCGTTACAGGAAGTACTTGTTTGCCGCTCACTTTGTCAGAATAGGTTGAAACATCTAAATTTTAATCAAACTAGATATTTGCGGTTTACAAATATGTCTTTGCGGAGTAATATCGCAATTGCTGTCTATAAGTTATTTTTGTCTTTTACTTTCTATGAGCTTCATTTTACCTAAACACCGTATATAATCACCAGGTCCTTTGTAAAGTTTATATGCTCTTGAGCAAGGGACTGCTTTAAACCCTAAAATGTATTATTTAATTTGAGTTAAACTGCTTTGCTAAGGTAGAAGTTATCTTTAATAACCTGTGTTTCTCTAGCGTAAAATTAAACGTATGCATGTGAAATATCTGCTCTATGTTAAAGAGAAATATTTGCTCAGATTGCTATACAAACATACAAAATAAATAAATCTTTTATTAATTCAATTTTTTCAAAGACACTGTTTACAATTTACAACGTATACCTTTCGTCAACAAGTGAGAGTAAAGTTGTCAATGATTAAAAACGAATTGTTAATATTAAAACATTTTTTAATTAAGTTAGATTTAATATTGTGATTATTGTTGCAGTTTTAAGTAAGCAAGTAATTCAAAAGCTTAAAATCTAAAAATATTCGAGATTCTGTTGTTAGAGTTTAATCAGAAATTTAAAAAAAAATGTTTTTGTTGCGAGTATTGTATGAGTAAACGGCTGAGTTCAGGTTAAACTGACTTTTCTTACTAAAACATACATGCACATCCAATAATCTACAAATATTTTTTAGTATGACAGGGGAGAACCCCTGCTCATATATGAATAATTTTATGTTAAAAATAGGCTACGCTACATACTAAAGTAGAAGCACCTGAAAAACAGATTCCATGCGCCAGTCAATTGACATTTTTGATTTAGTCCTTATTTACTCATACACAAAGTGCCCCACAATAGGGTTTTCAAAATAACAAACGTATAAAATATTTTATTGCTATTATTTGCAGTCAGGATAAATGGATCCACACTACACCTTTGAGGCAACTTAAAAAAAAGTTAACTTGTGACTCGCTTTATGATGTTAATTGGCCTGGATGCATCACTATACCATTCCGTAAATCATGCGAATATACAGGGTGCAACAAATTCCAGTGTATGCATGGAAATCTCGAAGAATAGATATGAGGTTGGCCAAATTGATGCAAAATTGCGCAATTTAGTGTTAAATAAAATGCCCCTAACATTTTTAAAAAATTCCAGCTAATTCCGGAGATATCCGGAAAAATAATTTTAGATTATTTCGTATATTTTAAAATTATTTTTATTTTTTCTGCGTTGATTTAAATAATTTTAATAAATTTCCTTTTATAATTACAACTATTCCTGCTCTGCAAAATGATGTCTTCAGATTTAAAATTTGAATTAGCAATCAAGAAAGTCATATCAGACAAGTTCTGGTTGTAGAAGTGTATGTCAGTTTCTTGATGTAGAATTTCCTAAGGAGAGCGATTGAAGCTACTGTAGAATGGTTAGCGAGGTGTCTAGATTCTATTTAGGGGGTACTTTAAAGGACCTTATTTATAAAACACAAATTCATATTATAGATGAATTAAGACTTCGAGGCCTAAATCCTTTTATTTCAATAAACAAAAGAGGTGTTGATAGAAATGTATAGAAATTAATATTTATGTTTTATTAATCAAATGTTGTATTTTTGTAAATGCATAATTTTCTTTCTATTAAAAATATCTTATAATTATATATCTAAGTTAAGGCAATCGAAACACATGTTTTTCATGAAATGTGCCCACGGTCAGATTTTAGAAATGTTGTTTTAAAGATCGTGTGTAAAAATTAGAAAGTAATAAAACTAAAAGCTTTTGAAATGTAGTAACAGTTTGAGAACTCCATTAAACTAAATAATCATCAGACATAAAATGCTGAGGTAGTTATGGTATCTCTAGTCTATCAACCGCAAACGCTTAATAACTACTAGAGGTACCTACTATACCTATTCGAAAAGTTGTTTAGAAGTTGACAAAAAGGGCGATGCAAGTCCATTGAGTTCTTTTCTTAATATGTTTCTTGTTTTATTCCTTATGAGTCGTTATCCGGGCCTCTTCGAAATAATATTTGAGCCCGGGGAGAGGTGGGAGTGACTTCCGACCGCTCTCTCGACTGTTTTGATTCCAATGCACTGAATTAATTAAAGATAGAAGACAAAGGTAAACAATTGTGGGGCACTTTGTCCTGTCGCATTTTTCGTAAAATAAGAGATTTATTTTTTCTAACCCTTTTAACCAAATGTAAACGTTCGTCCATGACGAAGAATAAGTTCCATAAAGTACCCTTACGCTTTACCTAAAATATATTTTTCAATTATTAATGAATTCATTATTTTTGACAGGGTTCGTGCTAATATTTAAATAACAAAATAAATAATGGCAATTATAAAAGTAGAAGTTCTCCTAAGATCTCTAGTCCTGTCCAATTGAATCGTTGAATTATTTTACGAAGTTGTTTGTATGTGTGATTATAAGTAATGGGGAAGTTGAACGCCCATACTCTTTAACAATTACTTTTATTTAGTGTTGGTAAAATACAAAAGTAAACATTTTTGACTATAAACAAACAAATGTAAATGATATACATAATTTTGCCTCAATTCGACCGATCTCGAATCTTTTACGGATTCTAATATCCCCATACATACACTCTGTAACACCCTGTATATCTTACATTTTACTTGTTGTCAAGTTGCTAATTACAAGGCTTGCTGGCGCAATAAGTACCTACCTGCAAGCGTCTTGTGGAAAATTTAGTTTTGCTTTACTTTTTAAGTTTCTATATCCATCTTGAAAAACTATCTCGGAAAACAAAAAAATGTGTCATAAGAAACGTTGTGTTACAGGGATTCGTAATAAATGCATGTAAATTACTGAAATAATAAGAGGATAACTTTAAAACGCGTCGACTTTTCAGCATCTTATTAATCGAATAATGTTCAGTATTTTTTTCTATTTTATTTTTTTCTGTTTCAAGAAAAATGTGCCATTTAATTTGTTGAAAAACTTTATACTTTCCGATATTATAAAATTTAAATACAGTTTATTTTACCTTTAAAAAAAACGCAACATCCGGTTTGTTTGTTGGACTTCAATCGTTGACTCACATCGACCTATCATACTGCAGATATCTTGTTATTTACGTGCAGTAAAGAAATTGAGATTCACTCCATCCTCTCAGCACTGATGTAATATCAGTTCTCTCTCTAAAATATTGGTTCTTTGGCATTGCTTTCGTTGATTTTCCTGGATTTCCTTTTAAATAGATACGTGAACCGTTGTATATTAATGACCAAAACAACAAGAACTATTTTGTAAACATTTATTTAACAGGGTGTTCCATCATGGTGATGCAATGGTGGGCAACTGTCCGCTTGCCAAAAAAAGTTACATAATCTTACAAAAATAACATCAAATTAATGTGTTGAACTAAGAAAGAAAACGCGTTTCTTTCAAGTTTCGGTTCCGTTGAAATTTAAGCTGTATATTATCATAAAGAATAAGGGCGTGCAGTCCATGGAGGAAAGGGAAGCGGTGCTTCCCCAAAAAAAATTACAAAACATCTTTTAAAACGTAATTTTTGAAATAGGAAACCATTAATTTAGTTTATATTAAAAAGGCTAAAATATTATCTTAATTATCAAGCCCATAACAAATGCGGCCTTGACTCCGACCCAGCCACAATAGAATATCGAATAGAACCTATGCGACCCGCTAGCTTCACTGCAGCCAAGTCCTGTATGCTTGAGTTCCTGTGAATCGAGCCAGAGGTTATTGAACTTTCCACCGGTTGTTTGCAATTTTTGCATTTCAGTCGCGTGCTTTAAGTGGTGGCGGAAGCTATCGTTGGAGTAGGTTCTTTGTTTGAACGGCTATCCGTGTGTTGTGTGATACGTACGCCGCGTCGTGCATGATGCGATATAGAAGACAATAATACGGACATGGATATGCAAATACCGTCAACTTCGGCTGTCGATAATAACGTTGAAAATGTTGGAGAATTTAGTAAGAAGAGTGTGTGTGAATGTGTGGTGTGTGTCTTAATAATAAAGGGACTTTCAACATTAAACTTCGCTGATAAGCTTCAAATAATTTCCAAAGGAAGGGCAAAACCGCCTATGAAAAATTTAACTACAAAAATGAAAAACTGTATTGGACATTTTTATCCGGAAAAACAATACAAACAATTTAAATGGCTAAGAATGTGTGAAAATATCAGTAAATTCTTTTGTTGGCCATGTTTACTTTTTGAAAATGAAAAGGGTCTCCGGAATAAAACTGGTTTTTCCGATTTAAACAATTTCCATAAAGCTGTAAAAATACACATTATGTCCAAAGCGCATTTACAGGCCGTCATAAAAGAAAAAGTCTTCGGCAAAACCAGAATTGAACACGCCCTTAATAAACAGTTAGAAATTAGTCATCGCCAACACAATGAACTAGTCGATAAAAATAGGCAAATATTAAGAAGACTTAGACAAAAGACAAATAGAGGAAATTTTCAAGATTTACTTAGTGGAATAGCTAAATATGATGATTGCTTAAAACATCATTTAGAGCACTCCAGCATTTTTCGCGAAACGTCGAATCGAATCCAGAATGATTTAGTTTCCGCTGTTGCAACCATTATTCTAAAAAGAATTAAGCAGGAGATTGGCGAGGCGCGGTTCATTGCTATTGTTCTGGACTAAACAACTGATATCACTAATTTTAGCCAATTATCTATAGTAATACGCTACGTTAAAACAGACGGAAGTATTCAAGAGCGATTTTTAGGTTTTAAGAACGTGTCTGAAAATCGTACAGCAGATGCCTTTGTAACGGTGTACTGTCGTGCGTTACGGTCAGACAAATTATTATGCTAATACATCTATATTTTTTTTAAGTAAACATATTTAGTATTTAATAATTTAAATATTTTGTTGCTTACAGACCTACATTGCGCGTATTAAATTTTTCTAGATTCAATTAAGGTTGCGGTTGGACGTAAATAGGCTAATTATAATTATTGTGTATATTTGAGTTGTTATAGTTATATCACTATATTTCAGTATTTATTTCACGCTAAGGATGCATGAATTCATACATTTCGGTGATATCATTTATTTAGTTTTTTTTTGGATACCTACGAATCTCCCTCGTATTTGTATAAATTTGCCAATAGGCGACACTTTGTTCACCGCGTGGTGTAGACTAGTTTTTGGCTTTCCTTGTTCCTCTTAAGGCAGATTTAAAAATGCGTTCTTGTCGTACACTCAAATATTGCTTACTTCGTTGGCGAATAATTGCATGCATGTCGTTGATCAAAATAAATACAAGGGAATTTGATATTTAATATTATTATCGTTCAATTGGGAAGATAACATAAAGATTAAAGCTTATTTTTCCTAGTTATTTTTCTGTTAATTTTGGTTTGTTGAATTAAGATATTTATATAGCATATAATTAATTGACTTAATTAAATTGTTCTAGTATATATTTAAGCAATAGTTTTCCTTTTCAATTAAAATCATTTAAGACATACGTTTACTTTGGGGTTTTTATTTGCGCCGTCGGCCCAGCAAACCTGTGTTGAGATTTGGCTATCCTATGTTAAAAAAAAGGGAACATTTTTTTGAATTCTTGTTTCTCTCCTAAACGTATTGGTTTTAAGTTTAGCAAGCGATTTTATCTTCAGAACTTTGTGCAAGTCGGAAGCCATCTTGACGGGTCAAACTCTTGAAACGTAATTTGTTAGTTTTTCCCAGAGTTACATCAGTCAGGTAGGTAATACATTAAAATTTGTAATTACATTATTGATTATTTTGGTTAATTGTTCAAAATTTAAGAGTGATTTTTTTTATGAAATCTTTATATCATATTACTTAATTTCGAGATCACGCCATGCCATGCTGACGCCTATTTTTCCTTTCAGCTCTACACCGACTTGCCCTTTTGCCTTGATCTTTTGCCTTGTCTTTTATTTTCCTACAAACTAGTTTTTTTTTTAAAAACTGTTAAAATTGAAATCTAAAATTTTATATCATAATTTTGTCTTATCCATTTTGAAATCAGTACTTGGATTTCTGGATAAGTTTTTATAGCTAGACGCCTAACTAGCCGCCTTTAGAACTAGCCACTAGTTGCTAGACGATTTTTTTGTTGTCTACCACAACTATTTATTTAGGCTTGCCTAAATTAAATATTGGATAGAATTCCGATCCCAATTGCATCTTAAATTCAATTTTGGTTCCGAGAAAATAAGGTCATCCCAGATATAATTCGTCATAAATCCTGTTCGAGAACCATTGAGGGAGAGGAGTAGATAGGCGTTAAAACCAGAACTGTTGCAGCCTTGGGCCGTCCATAAAGGTCGTGGGTTCTCCACCACGTGGCGCCAGCTATTAAGTGTTTTGGTGAGAAATTTCCATTTTTTTTTTAATATCTAAAATTTTTTATTAGTTTATTTCATTCGAAAATTTGAGTAATTAATTATCTTAACAGTGTTTAAATTATTGGCCAATTAGGGTACATATAATTTAATATTAGTGACCGTAATTTTACAGATTATTTCACAAGAATTTTCCTTTTAATTATTGCTAATTTTTTTAAAATTAATAAATAATTCACCTGCTACGTTGATTTTGAACATTTGCCTTAGAGTAATTTAATTATTTTGTAATAAATTTGGTAATTTGTTGTTTAAATAGGTTTTTTTTATTGGTTAAGGTACAGATAATAATTTCAGAAGAAGAATTTTCCGCGAAGTCCGGCTTATAACACGGCAGCACATTTATTTCTTTTTTTATTGCGGATAGCGCCTTTTTAAAAACCTTACTTAAGCTCCGTGTTATAAGACGTGTCTTCTGAAAAGAATACTGTATACATTCAATTATCGAAAAAGACAGAAAAAATAATTAAATTAGTTAAACAACCCCGTCTGTCAACTCATGCCAGAGCCGGCAAAAGGAGCTGTCGTGCCTAGGCCCTTTTAAGAGGTTTGCCTAGTAATATTATGTTCGTTAAAACACCCATACGTTACACCTTATATACCGTAGTTTATAACATTACTAAAGAAATTATTGGAGAAAAAAAATTAGTTGCTCAAAGCTATGATGGAGCTGCAGTGATGGCAGGACAATTAGGGGTCTGCAAGCTAAAGGTCGAGAAACTTTCCCAAGTGCTGTTTTTGTCCATTGTTTTGCTCATAAATTAAATTTAGTTTTATCCCAGTCCATCAATCACATTAAAGAGTCTAAAGTATTTTTCGTTACCCTAAGTGGCATGGCTGCTTTTTTTTCCAAGTCAACAAAACGTACACAAGCTTTGGACTCCATTGTCCACAAATGATTGCCCAAAGTAGCTCGTACTAGGTGGAACTATAATGGAAGACTTGTGTTAACAGTATCTGAAAATCGTGAATCACTGATTGAAATATTCGAGAGTATAATAGAAAATAATGAAACGTGGGACACAAAAGCAATAAATAGTTCGAGGGGATTTTTGGACTGTTTGAAACGAGATTTTAATTTTAATTATTTGTTGAACATATTTTCAGAAATATTTCCATTCTCGGACAATGTTTTTAATATATTACAATCTAAAACAAATGATATTAATTTTTGCCTAAAAAAAGTGGATGATTTTAAGTCCATGTTAAGCCAAAAAAGAGATGACCTATTTTGGGAGAAAACGATGACGTTAAATGTAGAGCCACAAGCCAAGCGTCTTCGAACAGACAAGGTGGGAGATGTTCAAACATCATACAGACGCTTCTTTTATGAAATAATCGATTGAATTCAGCAACAAATAAACTATAGATTTAACGGTTTAAATGATTTTAAATTCCTCGAGCTCTGCAATTTTGATGCATTTAAAGGAAAAACTTTCCAAGAAGATGCGTTTAAATCTCTTCTTCTTCATTATGGCCAGTTCTTCGACCGAGTGTTACTGCGATCTAAACTAAAAGTGATTTACGAAACTGATGACATTAGCGCAAAAAATAACGCTTAGGAACTAATGCAATTTTTAAAAGACAAGGAGCTGGAAAATGCCTATACCGAAGTGTCGAAATTGTGTGAATTAGTATTGACAATACCTGCCACAAGTTCATCAGTAAAATGCAATTTTTCAACACTTAAACGTATAAACAATTTCGTGAGAAATTCAACGGGGCCGGAGCATCAACGTTTTTATGATGACGTCATTGACGAATTTGCAAAAAGTGATCGAAGAATCGAATTACATTACAAATAGGTAAGTTTCTAAAAATTGCTTCACTTTCTTAAAATTTCACCGGACGCCCCTGGATAATACTATTATTATTATTATTATTATTATTCCCAGTAACAGTAAGCGGCAGAGCCGATGAGTCTGCTACATTATGCTGCTTCATATAGTCTTTGAATTATAGTTTGCTATCACAGTTCAAAAATTCTCTTGGACTTATCTCAGATTAGTATCACAATCAGATATCACAGTCTGGTCAAGGAGTCTCACTTATTATTAAGTTTTCAGAGGTAATGTACTAGGCAGTGATATTTTCCATGTCTTTGTCAAGCCTGTATTTAAATAGGTTCTTGTTAGGAGCATTAACTGTATCTTTTTTAAGGAGTTCCATTGGTACACCACTCTGTCAGGAAGTTTTTTCTCACAAGACTCGAGCATCTTTCTTTTCTGAGCTTTTTGCTGTGGTCTCTTAATTGATTATTTGTGTTTGATAGAAACAGATTATTGTTGAGGTTGAGACCTTCCCAGTAGTTGTTGTTTAGTATTTTGTATGTCTCAACTAAATCACCTTGAGCCCTCCTTTGCTCCTTCTGTGAATCTTCTCTGGACCCTTTCTAGAAGTTCGATGTCTTTTATGTAATATGGGTTCCAATCAGAGTGAGCATATTCTAATTTAGGCCTCACGTATGTTTTGTATATTTTTTTTATCATTTGTACCGATTTGTCAGTAAAGGCTTTCTGAATCAGATATAAAAGTGTTGGCTTTTCTTGTGATTTGAGTGATATGGTTTTCCCATTTAAGGTTAGCAGCAATAGTGTTTCCAAAATCCCTCTGCTCAGTGACCTCTTTGAGTTGCGTTTGATAAAAGGTGTATGTATTTTGCGAATTCTTTGTACCTAGGTGTAGTATAGTAAATTTATTTTCGTTTAGTTTTAGTAGCCAGATTTGTATCTAGGTTTCAATAGTGGTTATGTCCTGATCAAAAAGTGATAGTTCTGTTGCTGGATTGCAAAAGAGCTTTATGTCGTCTGCAAAGTAAGATATGTTGGTTTTGATGTGTTGATGGAGGTCACTTATATATGTTATGAAAAGCAGTGGCCCAATTACTGAGCTCTGAGGTACTCCATTTCGTAAATAGTGTGCGGTCGAAAAAGCACTGTTTACTGTAATCCGATATGATCTTTTTGTGATAATTCCCTTGATAAGCTGATAAAGAAAGCCTCCAATATCAAAATGTTCCAGTTTGTAGAGAAGTCTGCCAAACGGCACTTTATCATTCAATGAGATTTGTTGTAGTTAATCTTTGTGGAAGAAAGCCGAGCTGACTAGCCGGTATTACTTTGTAAAGAATTAGAAATTCTGTTAGCAATTGCACAATGATTTTTTTCATTACCTTACAAAGGTGGCATGTAAGGATTATAGGCCTGTAATTTGCAGGATCATACCTTCTACCTCTTTTGAAAATGGGTATGATATGAGCCTTTTTCCAGCTTTCTGGTGTATTTCCTGTGTTTAAGACCTCTCTGAAGATTTTCACTAGGAAAGGCATTGTGGAATCAGCACATTCTTTCAGAAAACGGGGGGATGTTATCTGGTTCTGGGCTTGAGTCTGACTTAAATGAGTTAATGACATTTAGAATTTTTTCTTCTGCTACGGCTATGTTAGAGATCCCATTTACTATTCTAGTTCTAGGAGCAAGCGTTGGTATTGTAGAGATGTCCTGGATAGTAAAAACCTTCTGAAACTATTGCGCAAAGGTCTCAGCTATGACTTCATTATTCGGCATGACTTTTTAATTTCTGAGATCTTTAAGAACCACTACATTCGAGCTGCTATTGAGGCTCCTTTACATAATTATATAAGTATTTTTCATCTTTAATTAATAAGTTTGCTTCACATTGTTGTTTAACATCAACCATTAATCATGGTTTTCAAAGCTTTGCTGTGCATTCTGCAGAGACTGTAGTTATGCTGTGATCTATCTGTCCGTGCTTGTGCCATTCGCTTTGTATCAATTTCTTTGAATATCTTGTTATGTAGCCAGGGTTGCTTTGGATTTGTTTTACAAGTTCTTAGAGGGATGTGAATTTCAATGGTCTCATTGATGATTTCTTCAAATTTGCAGTAAATGAGATGATTACTACGGCTACTGTCAGACAGCCTCTGCCTAAGATGTTCGCTGATTTCTGTGTAGTTTGCCTTCCAGAAATTTCTTTTTTGTACCTTTTTTGTTTGTTTTGCATTTGTACATATTTGGGCAGTAGCAACAATGACAGAGTGATCACTTTTACCAATTGGTGGGTAATGTTTGATAGCTGTTATCAGCTTTTTATCGCTAACTAACAGTAGATCATGTAGTGAAGCTTGATTTCCACGGTATCTGGTATTCACTATAACAAGCTGGTCCATGATTTATACGAGTTGAGAAAGTCAAGTGCTGATGGGTTGGCAGATAGAGAGGTGAGGGACTTCCAGTTTATCTCAGGGTAGTTAAAATCGCCAAAAGTGATTGAGTTTGGATTGGCACTAAATATAGTGGTTATTGTGTTGGTTAATACAATGTTATCTTCATTGGCTTTAGGAATCAGGAGGCCTGTTGATACAACCTAGAAAAAAACCTTGTTTTGGCTATCTGGCAGTCTATCCAAATAGAATCCAATGAAGCAGGAGTTCTATAGTTTTCATTTATATATGATATATATATATATATATATATATATATATATATATATATATATATATATATATATATATATATATATATATATATATATATATATATATATATATATAATTTTAATTAATATACAAAATCCTCCTCCCTTTCGATGTCCTGCACTATACACTTTATAAACACTGTAGCCCTGTACCTGTATGATATCGTCTGGAATCTCCCTATGAAGACAGGTTTCTGTCAGAAGCAGTATGGTTTGATTTTCTGTTAGCATAAACGCTATGAAGTCGTTTAGTTTGCTCTTTATTAGAAAGATATTTGTATAGCATATAAAGATCTCTTTAATAATATTTTGCTGTGTTATTAGTTTTTTTGGGTTAGTAATAGTGGGTTTGAAAGACTTACCTTCTGTCTTCTCTTTAATTATTTTAGGTACACCTCGAATATATTTTATTCTGATATTTGATTCACCCTTTGTTTTCCTTTCCTCTAACTGTTCCAAAATGTTATTTAGATATTGCCTCTGTGGTATGGTTTGATCGTATTTCATGTATCTTCCAGTGTTTTCTAAGCATTCTTTATTTTTTAGAACTTGGCGTGCCTCGCTAACTGAAGGAAAAATAACTTTGACTGGGCGCGTTTTATTGGGGTTGAAAACCCCAAATCTAAATATGTTTATGTTCGTTAGATCTACATCTGCATTCACTGTTTTAAATAAACTTTTCTCTACTTTGAGCTCGTTGTTCCATCTCTGTTCATTCGTATTAGCCTGTTTTTCTTTCAATCTAAAGATTAGCACATTATGCGCCCTTCTCTCCCTTTCCTGGATCTCTCAATTGTTGTCTCTTCATTGGTGTTTTATATTCTCCGTTGTTTTATCTGCTTACAGTTGTTTTATTTTGTTGGCCATTTTCGATTTCTGCCCTTGTTTGATGTTCAGAGTTAGTGATCAGTTCAATGTCTTTTCCGAGTAGCTTAAGGTTTTCTTTCATTGACTCAAAGGATTCACGCATCAGAATCTTTTTCCTGAAGAAGTAGTAATTCTTGCTTTATTTGCCTTACCTCAGAGTCCAGTAAAGCAGCAGTTTTGATTGTATTTATGCAGTCTGGACAGTAATAGAGCAAAACTCTAGCAGACATTGGCACACATCGCACTTCAGATGCAGATATTCCTGTGCATTGTTTACATACGATTTTTTGCAACAGTCGCAGGGATAGGCAAGCAACTTGTTTTTTCCTTCTTCAAAACGCACTCAAGATCGCATTTGTAGCAATGCACTATTATTGTTGTTTTGTTTTATTGTTTTTGTGGATTTTAGAGGTTAGTAATATAAGGATTTAGATTTGCTGTTTAAACTATTTAAAAACACTGATTTCACAAAAAAAAAATATATATATATATATATATATATATATATATATATATATAAGGTTTTATTTCTATTAAATTATTATAGGAAAACTGTGATAGTTTTCACGATGTTTGTTGACTTTCCAATCGCGACAATTTTTACATCCGCACGAAAGCATAAAAAAATTGAAAATAAAAAAAAAAATTAAGAAATACGAAATAAATGTGTTGCGTAAGAAAGAAAATGCGTTCATCTCAAGTGAATGCCATTATTTTTATTATTTTTTTGGTCATTGATTTGCAAGAATACCGTCCTACTTAACTAAAACCAACGCCGCCACTTGTTTAGAAAGAGATTTTCCATTAACATTCTATCCAAAACATGTTTTAAGGGCCAACTTTAAAGCATCTCGAAAAAATGTCTGCGCTCAAGAGCAGAATGTATAACTTACAACAGCAGTAGCCATTTTACCTAAAGCTACGGACACATTATTACAAATTAAAAAGATAGATTGGCTGGACGAAGAGGAGGAAATGGCAGCTGCTACAGCGGCAATGCTTGTTCTACAATACGAATCCAGAGAGTACTGGGTTCATCCCATAAATAAGTGTAGGCAAGAGTTTGGCGAATTTCATGTTTTCTAGCCTGAAATCGCCATTGACGATGAAAGGTGTAAAATGTATATAAGGATGACCAACAAGGAATTTGACGTGCTTTATGATTTACTAGGAACTAAATTATTTGATCTCGATAATCCTTATTTTGCACGTTATATATATATATATACGTATATATATATATATATATATATATATATATAATGTGTTTTCATTCCGGGTGTACATCCGTTCACTACTGTCGTTCTGAAAAAAACAGTTTTGCTGACGTTTCGCCAAAATCACATTTGGCATTTTCGAAGTTTTCTCTCTTGTGTTCGAATAGAGATATATATATATATATATATATATATATATATATATATATATATATATATATATATATATATATATGAAGACTTAGTTGATTGACTCACTCATCACGCTCCAGCTCAAACGGCTTGAGGTACTGAATTTTAGCATACAGGTTGATTTTAGGGTGTATAGGTTCGATAAGGAGGGATTTTTTAAAACTCAAATTTCAAGGTGGTGAGACCACCCCTTAAATATTACAATATTTTTTACTTTATAAACGGTCAGTTTTTCGGAAAAATGCTTGGACACGTATTTTTTAATTTATTTTTTTACATATTTTAGGATTAAAAAAAAACATACAGAGTGTTCAAAGAGGTGAAACCACCACTTAAATAATACAGTATTTTTTTATTTAAAAACCCGTTAGTTTTTATTTTTTTTTCATATTTAAGGATTTTTAAAAAAATTATGCAATGTGTACAAAGGGGTAAAACCGCTAGTCATTCGGAAAACGCTTGAACATAATATGCTATATATTTTATTTTTTTACATATTTTAAATTTTTTTGAAAATCGAGACAGGGTGTTCAAGGAGCTAAAAGCACTACTTTAATATTATATTTTTTATTTAAAAGACAATTAGTTAGCCGGAAAAACACTTGAATACTGCTTTTTATTTTATTTTATTACATATTTTAAGATTTTTTATAAATTCATCATAAATTTCGCCGGACTTGATATTTTATTTACCACGGAGCAGCATATACCCACCTGTGGCGAAACTCATAACCCAAGAGTAGTAAGAAGATTTAGGATGTTCTCTTGGTAATCACAAATGTGGGTTTTGCTCCTGTTGGTGACTCTGGTATTGTTTTGTGTATTCATTTTGGCGCTAATTGTACTCGTCTTTCAACTAGTTGACTGTACTGATGAAGACCCTAAGTCAGAAACACGTGTCTATGGTTAGCCAAATTCCATTGCTTTAACGGTCATTCCATAGATTCAATTTTCTACTATATACTAGTTCTTACCGCGTTATATATTTTCTACTTTATATATATATATTATATATATATATATATATATATATATATATATATATATATATATACATATATATAAATACGTATATATATAATTATCTAAATTACTTGTGGCTGTTACTGTTGTATTATTACTACCATCACCATTAGCTTGATTGACAAAATCAATTAAATAAATACAATGAAATATCCGTCCTTATAGCTTTTACATGAATAGGTTAAAGAACAATATAAGAAAAAATGTGAAGGCTGAAGGCAATTCAAAGATAAGTTTCAGTCTCAATGTCTTTAAATCAGCACCTTTGGTAGTAGCTTTAAGGTTTATTACAGCCATATGTTGTTTCTCAAAGGATTTATAAATTGCTTTAATCCTAATATAGCCAATTATAAAAGAAATACGAAAGTTAGTAATTTTTTCAGAATAAAAGCGTTTTCATTTAGTTTGCTAAAATTGTTTGCTTTATTTTATTAGCCAATGCATCCTGTTAAAGTAAAAAATAAACACATTTATCAAAGAGTTAAATTGATTTAAAAAAACAATAATTAGGCATTTACCGGCCTACGTAAAATATGTAGTATGCCAAATATAAACATATGCAATTCCCGAATAAAGGATTTTTATAAAAAAAGACAAAGAAATATACACAAACACACATACATTAGTAAAGACAATGTTTTATTTAAAATTATAATTGCTTTCTTTAGCAAATGTCCCAAAATTGTAAAAGGCTACAAATTTTAAAAGAACGATTTAGCGGACTGTAATTTTCAAACAATTAAATTCGTCTCAAAGAATCAAAAAATATCACAAACGATAAAGATTACTTCTGGTGTTTTCCAGGGTAGCGTTCTGTGGCCCTTCTTTTTTAATAATATCCAGTTATATAACCTAACCTAACCAATGTAAAGAGAGCAAATAAAAATATTGCAAATCTCACATTTACGCTGATGACACCCAACTTTATCTTTCATTTAGCCCATCGTTACTTCATCTTGCAAGCAGCGACATTAATCGTATTCTACGGGCTAAATATGAAATATCAAAAAGATACCCTTTGCAGATAAATGCCGAAAAGTCCGCGGTTTTGCTCTTTGCGAGCAATACCATAAGAGAAATAATTTTACGTAACTTAAATATATCAGTAAACAGTAAAAAATCAGAATTTCAAGTTCTCCTAAAATTTCGGACTTATTATGAATACAAAAGATTTTCTCTTGGTAATCATCAATCTCGGTTCTGCTCCTATTCTGGTTATGATTTTGTGTATTAAGTTTGGCGCTAGTTGTACTCGTCTCTCAACTAGTTGACTGTACTAATAAAGACCTTAGGCCAAAAACACGTGTCCATGGTTGGCCAAATTTCATTGTACTTTAGCGGTCATCCCAAAATAATTCTTTTTCTACTATAAAATAGTTCTTGCCAAAGTTTCTCTTTTATAAAACATCCATAACAAAAAAATAATATATTTAACCCACATATTTTTATAGGAATATTTGAATTGGGGATTACGTCAGGTATAAAATATTTGAGTTTTTAAAGAAAGTTTATTCGGAGGTTTATTCTCTATTATTAAGGTTCTGCATCTGGTAAGTTTAGGATTGGTTATCATTTTATATTCGGACATTTTATTGTCACACTCGGCCTTCTTTTGTAATCGTGAAAAAATCACTCTTCGAGATTTTTACAGATCTTTGCGTTTTAGGGTCCCGGAATTCTGGTCTGACTATCGTTTTGTCTTTGCGCGGCATAGCTCAAAAACTATGAACTTTCAAATTTGCCCAGAAGTATGAGGTAGGGATAAACTGGTAAAATTTTTGTGTAATGCCATAATGGCGGCCTAATGAATAATTTAATAATTCATTATCAAAAAAACCAGTTAACGTAAAATTTTGCATATAAATCAAGTGTGACACAAGAAACAAACTCGTAAAATTTTAGTGCAAATCCTCTGGCATAATAAAATGTTTCAATATTAGTTAAAATTCAATTTCTTGGAATAAAACTTTTTTATCGAGGAAAATAATTGAATAATTATCTTGTTCGAAACGATTAATTATAATGAGTATATTCGCCGATATTCGACTCTAATTCTTGCAACGTTATTATCGTTTGAATAAAAGAGGTTTATTACTTCTCGTTTTTCTTCCTCAGAATAACCGATTTCAATTATTTTCAGCAAAATTAAATAATATCAAACACGTTAATACATAAATGGATAATTATGTATTTGGTTGCCATAACTACAGTTGTTGATGTTAAAACAATTGAGGGGTTCTTGGGAAAAACAACATATATCAAAAAAGATACTTTTTTATAATTTAATAAAAACTGTTTTTCTTCCATATTTAAAAGGTAAACTGATTCTTTTATTTTTTAAGGTATTTGGGGAGTAACCAGTATAGTCCTGAAATGGTTGTCGATAAGAAAAGTACGTTAGCAATTAAGAAAAAAATTAAAATATTCATGACAAATGTTTTCCTGGAATTTTTAATAAAGCTGATTTTTTTAAATACATTTTATTAAAGTTATGTTTTATTTCAAATACAAGTTATACCTACGTATTATTTAATGGAAAAACATAACGTAAAATACTAATTAAAAATAAAAAAATTAAGGCCAGCATAATTGGCGCGATTTTTACTGATATATTTTTTTAAAGAAAATAGCATTCAATATTAACGTTATAAAAACCAATAATGCTTAAGGATTACAGCATTAAACGCCATATTTAGGACATACTTTTTTTCTATTCGACATCGCTTTCTCCACTGCTGTTATCGTCATTGCCTATTTCAACATCAGCGCCCTCAGTATTGTTTATATGCTGCAGCATTTCATTTAACAAATCCTTATAAAATGTTAAATTTTCAGGCTTTTTAATATATTTCGATAAGCTTAAAAAGTGATGTATTTTTGATTTTTTTAGTGGAACAGGTTCAGAATAGTTTTGTTTAAGGTGTATTTCTTTCGGCAACGCTTTATTATTTCTAATTAACTCCGTTCCTATACGCCGCTATAAGTTTGCCTTGTTAGTACGTATCCTGGTTCATTTATATCATATTTAAGTATTCTGACTGTTTTAATTTTTACAGGTGGTCTTGGTTGCTTTAGGAAGTAAGGAGACATGGTATTGGCTATATCAAATATCATTGTTGATTCTACATTAATAAGCTCATAGGGGGATGGTTTTTCACGGGCTTCCTTTATAATTTCATCTCATTCTTTCGATACTTCCACCGTTGCCGTTTTTTTTGTGCTTTTCTATAAGTGAGAAGTCCCTATCATTTGATAAAAAGGAATGACCCCTAACAGGAAATACATGCACAATACTCTCAAATATTCTCAAACAATGGACCAATATATACAAAAAGCGCATTAAGACGTAATTTTTATTTTGCCCGGCGCATCCGTCTCTAAGCAATATTAGATGTTTCGAAGTTAAATTGTGGCTTTTCAAAAACTGAAAAAGTAACGAAGCCACATCGTTCTGCCCTTTTTTGGCAACTGTCTCATCATAGCAGTACATTGCTGCTGCATCATTTTCTTCATTATGTATTCCAAACACGAAATACCACATCTGTATGGCGTAAAAAACTTCGTATGTCCATATGTGAGGTAGTGGTAAATTTTGCATAAAATCAAACGATATGCAAGAATAATCTTCCGGCTTTTGCCTAGCTAGTAATCGGTATCGTTTTTTCAGCTCATAAAACTTTTCCGCTTTACATAAATGCAAGTTTTTTTCTCTCACTAACTCCAATTTTTTTTCTTCATTTTTTTCTAAATTTATTTGTTGATCGAAGTGGTCACATATACCACAAGTATCGCTTTTTGGAACTCCAAACTTCAATTTAAAATCTCTTTTGAAAACCTGCCAGTATACTTTATATGATACTCGCATACTTGGATTTTCTCCACAGAATATTTTATGCATTTTTTTGACACTTAATGTTTCTGGTAAATAATATGTATTAGGATTATCCCTGCGCGAATAATGAGACTGTTGATACTTAAAGGACTTAATGTGGTCGCAAATAGCAAGATATAATGCTGGTTTCGTTTTACGAGGTCTGTTTACATGACGGCCACGAAGGTCTTTTGAAGAATGGCCAGTTTTTGCAAGTGATAATCTAATTCTGCGTAACCTTTCTGATGATATTCCGTGTGGATTACAAAATGCTGTTGCACATACAGGCATTTCGGAGCTCCATATCTTATTTTGTATCTATAAGAGGCTAAATGTTGGTGTTTTTGAAGTAACGGCACATGAGAATCCTCATCATTATTTTCAATATCTCGAGGCAGATCTTGATGTTCTACACGTCTGCGTCTTTGTTTTGGAAGGTGAAATGAAATTAGTCCTACAATAGAAACGAATATAACCATTACATATTTGAAAATAAAATTTATTTTATTACCAGCAAGGTGACTATCCTGGGCATCTTTAGAAGGTAGCTCGTTAAATTTTGTCAATATACTATTTCTTTCATCCTCCAAAACATTCTCATAACATCTGAATCGAATACATCTTAAAAGACACGGCTTGTAAGTAAAATGTGTGCAGGGTATTTGACTAAATTTTGAACCCCCCATAACTTTCTTATTTTTAACGATAGAGAAATTATTATTCTTTTACCAAGTTGTACAAGATAAAAATAATAATAATAATAATTTAGGTACTGGGTATATAAAAAAATAGGACACGCTATTTTTTAAATGACACACCCTATATATTTATGGATATTTTTATAGAACAATAAATAAGCTTTTTAAAAATGCCCTATATGATGGTACTCTTTCTTGGTTTTTGAGACATTTAGATTTAAAAAAAGTATTTTTTTATGTATATACCATCATGTAGGTATGAAAGAAATTAATAGTTTCTGTTTTCACCTATAGAATGTAGACTTTAATATTACAGGGTCTTTGGCTAAACACTCTGTAATATTAAAGTCTACACTTTACCTCTAAAAGCAGAAAATATTATTTCCTTTTATATCAAAATTAGATGGTAAATAAATAAAATATTTATAAATATACGTCTCATTTGAAAAATGCATTTCTAGCGTGCCCTGCTTTTTTGAGATACCCCGTATGTTATTATGTATTATATCGCAATAAACTACATTTTATCCTCTGCAACATGGTAGATGAATTATTTTCTATCCTTAAAACTAACAAAGTTGAGAGGGTGGTCAAAATTCAGTCAAAAATGCCCTGTACATTAATGAAAAAATAAGTTAAACTTACTTGCAATCAGGCCCAACAACTCTAGGCGGTTTTCGCACTCCTCTGGAATTTATAAAAGTATCGCCTCTAATCCTCGCCATTTTAGTCAATAACTTTTTGTGGGGTTTCTGTTTCTTTCGTGCTGGAATTTCACTATTATCAGCTGGATTTTGTCTTTCGTATTCCATTTTAAGTATAATAAACAACCTTAATGCAAGCTGCACTACACACCCGGCAAACTAATACTAAATACTGGCGGTAGAATTATGTAGTAACCTAACCAAACTTATCAAAGTAAAATATTTTCCAGATAAACCACACATGTCACTGACAAGTGTTGTTTTTATTGGAAATATCTGTTGACTAGTGTGGTTTTTGCGGAATCATCGAAACTTTAGGCGCTTTTATTATTGAGTTATGTACTTTTTATGGGAATCCTATATAGTTAAGTAGCAGCACCTTGTTTTATTAAACATAACGGTGTTGCCAGCTCAATTTCACCAAAAACTGACATATGTTGTTTTTCCCGGAAACCCCTCAATTGTCAACCAGCGCATTTTTGCATCACAGTGATCAAGGCAGATCACCGTAAATATGACTGAAGCCTCGTTTACCGAAACGGTAATGTTTAAACTGAAATAGCTCGAAAACGCCTGAATCAAATATAAATAAATTATATATTTTTGAAATCAGGATAAAAAAACCTTTCATTCTCGCTAATAATATACAGGGTGTTCCATTTGAAAAAATACATGTCAAGTTTTTTTAACTTTCAAAAGGTATTTTTTGAAATCTGATATCTAAAAGTTGATAGACATAAAAACCTACAACTTTTGTATTTAAAGGTTTATTATAAATCCTATATTTACGGCTGTAGGTGGGTGTCAAAATATAATGAGGCACCCTGTACGTCAATGGTTTTCTCAAGTTACGGTTTATATGCAAAAAAAAATATTTTCTGTTATTTAAAAATATTAAATGTTTCTGAAATATATTTGCTTATAAAGAGCTGATTTACCCCTTAGGAACATCTTGTGCAGACGAAAAAAAATTGTATTAAAAAGTAAATAAATCTCTACTACCTTCCATCTTTAAAAAAAACTAAAATTTTAATTTTGATTTTAGGGAGCTGTTTTACTCTCTTAGATTAATTTTATAAAAAGAAAAATATTGCTTTTATTTGCGAAAAAAATTTGCATTGTTTTACCGTTTTTTTTTAAGTTAAGCGTTATGCAATTTTTTTTGTAATTTAAAGGACTTTACTATTCCTTAAGGTTACCCTGTATATTGGAAAAAATATATTTCAAATACCAAGATTGACTATCTAAATAAAGCTGTGGAAAAAAATAAAAACAATAATACATATATTAAAAACTATAAAAAAAATTGAAATGAATTGCAGTTTTCCATAAAGTTGTTGCCATATAATTATATACATATATAAACTGTGTTATATGTACGTAGTGAAAATCTATACTACAGAAGTTGTGGGTAATCTAACTAACTTATCTAATTAACTTATCCGGTTAAAGGTTAAATAAACATGTTAAATGAAGATGAAGTTTTAGCTATAAACACTCACAGTTTATCAGTGAACCGCGCGTTTTCAAAGTGATACTCTATGGCATATGCCTGGATGTTAATACCTTGAAAATGCCTTCAAACCATTTGTTTGATAAATTTAATTGGTCACAATACGTAATTTATAAAATAATCGTAACTTTTTAGCACAACATTCTAACAGTAGTCAGGACTTTCTGTTTGTGTTATTATTAAAAAAACTGCTAATTTACATAAAGTCAGCTTTGATAAAATAATTTTTGACATTTCAGTTCATTGGCGGGTCATTATTTTATGGTTTGCCGCTATTAAAAGGTAGGCTTTGGATTTGTAGATTTTATTTCAGCGAGTTTATATGAAACTTTATTAAAATTATTAGCTAATATACACTAGATTGCATTGTGTAAATATCATGAAACTGGGCATGTATAATTAGATTGTTTCAAATTATTATTATACTAAATAATATACTTTTACATAAAATGTTATAATAGGTTTTGCGGAATTATTTAAAATTAAATATGTATACGATTTAGCGGGCTGTAATTTTCAAACAACACATTATATATTAATATATACACTTAAGTTATGAATTTTAAAATGTATATGAAATTTTGGTTATACTGCGAATTTGTTACAAGAAAAATGCCTTCAATCATATAAGTTTAAAAACCAATATCCACTAGATTGCATAGTGTAAATATTATGACCCTGGACATGTAAAATTAGATTGTATCAAATTATTATTATATTAAATAACACACTTTAACACATAAAATGTTTATAATAGGTTTTACGGAATTATTTTAAATTATATATTCACTTAAAATATAAATTTAAAAAATGTATCTGAAAATTTCCTTATATTGTCAGCTTGTTACAACAAAAATGCCTTGCGTGGAAACAGTATTGAAAAACTCTTATTAAAACTACAGAAGGGGTATCAAAAAGGGGCTGTGATAAATTATTAACATTTGGTGGAGTATTATTTGAATTTTAAATTTCACGAGTTCTAAATTTAAGAATAATTCAGAAGTCAAAAATATTCACGCAATTCCATTTATATATTTATTTTTGTTCCTTATGTTTTTTTGAGAGGTCCTAAACACAGAAACATTAAAGTACGTGATAATTCTTTATTGTTCTAAATTATTATTTATATTACCGAAATTGATTATCAATTTCTCAACAAATGTTGGGTTCCAAGTCCATCCCGGATGCATGCTTCAAAGGGAGAGGGCTAGTTCTATGTGTTGTCCTGTAAGAATTTTCTTACTCTGTGGCAAGTACTGAGCAGGACTGCCTTCTGGATGTCGATGAAAATGTTAGTAGGCAGTCCTATAATTTTCAGGTTGTCTTCTAGCGTTTTTGGAACTAGTCCAGTTGATGATACGATGATCGGTATCACATGAGCCTTATTCAGTCGCCACATCTACTGAAGCTCGATGCTCCGCATATTGGGCCTTTTTCTCTTGATATTTTTCCAACACGTTGTTATTGTTGGGTACAGCAACATCTACCAAATAATCTGTCTTTGTTTCCCTATTTAACAGTACCACATCAAGACGATTATTCGTCACCCGTCTGTCGGTGATAATTGCCCGGTCGTAATACAGTTTGAAGTCATTATTTTCAAGCACTGAACTTTGTTAGTATTTATAAACGGGCACAAATTGTGTTCAGGAGCCCGTATTTATTGGCAAGCATCTGGTGTATGATCTTACACACCTGGTTATGTCGCTGGAGGTAGTCCGAGTTTGCTAGATAAGTGCAGCCAGATGTTATATGCTGTATAATCTCTGATTTCTTACTACATATTCGACACTTTTTGGATTCAACGGACTGGTCTTTAATGATGAATTTAGTGTAATGTAACAAATCTTTCTGTCTCTGGGAATAATTCTCCATCCTTCAGCCACCTATTGGATGCTTCCTTATCTATGTGTGGCTGATTTAAATCGTTGTGATGTCGGCCGTGCAGTGCCATTTGAGCGTACTGATCTTGTTTGTCGGTATCTGAAAGTGACTTTAGGATGATCTTGTCACTTGCGGGATTAAGTGGAGAATATAAGTTGTCACTTAGCGTTACTATGCGGTGGAGGCTTGATGTTTGTGCCTTGTTGGTGAAAAAATCTCTCAAGTTTTGCAGCTGCGAATTTATCAAGTCAACAAAGTATCTTCCATCTTCTCTTCATGGTAAGGATATTCAGAGAGTTGATGACCTTAGGTGGTGTGACTTGTATTTGATCGACAAACAAAAATCTTTTTTTGGCTTTTTCGCAACTGAATAAGAATATTTAACTTTAAATTAATTGAAGCAGATATTTAATATAATTACATACCTCAACATGTAGACTAGTCTGTCTACGGAATGTTTCGATACATAATATAAATTTATATTATGTATCGAAACATTCCGTAGACAGACTAGTCTACATGTTGAGGTATGTAATTATATTAAATATCTGCTTCAATTAATTTAAAGTTAAATATTCTTATTCAGTTGCGAAAAAGCCAAAAAAGATTTTTGTTTGTCAATCTAAACGCAACAAATAATCCTGAACACATTAAAAAAATTGTATTTGATCATCATTACGCGAGTAGTTTGTTGTAGTTCTTCTAGCTCCGTGTTAGTCCTTGTTGTAATGAGATTTCCGACGTTCAATTCTGTCTTCAGAAAAGCCCGCACTCTTCGAACGTATTGATCTTTTAGCTTGGTATTTCCGTGCTCATCCTGGAGCAGTCTAGCTTGTTGGAACCCTAGGTATTTGTAGTTCTCTCCTTGGTTTAACGCTAAAACTATTTCTCCATTCGGTAGGGCTACATCACCTTTAACGACTTTGCCTTTTTCGATATTTAAGGCTTTACATTTTTCCATTCCGATTTCCATATAGATGTCTTTCGAGAATATGTGTGCCACGTTAATAAGCTTTTTTAGTTGGTTATGGTTTCCAACATAGAGCTTAATATCATCCATATACAGAAGGTAGGATATGGTGCGGGAACTGTTTCTATTGGCTTTGATGTTGAAGCCATGTCCTGTATTATTGAGCCCTCGTGGAGAGAGTGTTCATCGCTAAGCAGAACCAAAGTGGGCTTAACGAGTTTCCTTGGTAAATTCCTCTATTGATATGTATCTCATCGGTGGTAAGAGATTGGTCGCTATTATAGATCCTCAGGTTCGTTCTCCACTGGTGTTTGATAGGTGCCAGGAAATTGATGTTCATACGGTGAATTTTGTTTATCCGTAGTACGTCTATGAGCTAGGAATGTGGTACAGTGTGAAATGCCTTTTTATAATCTATAAAAGCAGTGTGTGTATGTTGCGTTGTTTTTTCTGTGCCTGCTTAAGTACCACAGAGTCGACGATAAGTTGTTTTTGCATCCTTAATGGATTCGAGTGCATCCCTTATTATTATTATTATTATTGACAATCAATTACTCTACAAATGTTGGGTTCCAAGCCTATCCCGGAAAAATAGGGGCCGGGTTTCATTAGTTCTATGTGTTGTCCTGTAAGAATTTTTCACTATGTAGCAAGTACTGAGCAGGACTGCCTTCTGGATGTCGATGAAAGTGTTAGTATTAAGGCCTATGATGTTCAGGTTCTGTTCTAGTGTTTTTGGAACTAGTCTAGTTGATGATACGATGATCGGTATCACATAAGCCTTATTCAGTCGCCACATCTGCTGTATCTCGATGGCCAGCTCCGTATATTTGGCCTTTTTGTCTCGATACTTATCCAACACGTTGTTATTGTTGGGTATAGCAACATCTACCAAATAAGCTGTCTTTGTTTCCTTATTTAACAGTACCACATCAGGCCGATTATTCGTCACCCGTCTGTTGATGATAATTGCCCGGTCGTAGTACAGCTTGAAAGTATTATTTTCAAGCACTGAACTTGGTTGGTATTTATAATAGGACACAAAGGTGTTTAGGAGCCCGTATTTATTGGCAAGCTTCTGGTGTATGATGTTACACACCTGGTTATGGCTCTGGAGGTAGCCCGTGTTTGCTAGGTTAGTGCAGCTAGATATTATATGCTGCATAGTCTTTGATCTCTCCCTACATTTTCGATACTTATCGGTTTCAACGGACCGGTCTTTGATGATGAATTTAGTGTAATTTCGTGTGTTAATAACCTGGCCCTGTATTGCCATAACAAATCCTTCTGTCTCTGGGAATAATTGTCCATCCTTCAGCCACCTGTTGGATGCTTGTTTATCTATGTGTGGCTGATTCAAGTCATTGTGATGTCGGCCGTGCAGTGCCATTTGAGCCTACTGTTCTTGTTTGTCGGGGTGTGAAAGTGACTTTAGAATGATGTTGTCACTTGCGAGATTAAGTGGAGAGTACGAGTTGTCACTCAAGGTCACTATGCGGTGGAGGCTTGATGTTTATACCTTGTTCGTGAAGAAATCTCTCCATTTTTGCAGTTTATTACTATTATTATTATTATTATTATTAAAAAACATTTAAACGCACAAAACCAAAATCTAAATTTAAAATTATTAAAAAATATATGAAAGACATTTCGTTTTCTGAAGAACACTGATATTTCCGTGATTGATGATCCAAAATTTGTTTAGTTTTTTCGGGGTATAACGTTTTAGTACAATGACTTCGAAGAATTTTATTGATGCAGTTATATTCTTTGACAGAAATGGAAAGACGTTTATATCTATGTGATGTCTACTAGTACTTATTAAAACCACTACTTATGTTACTAACTAGGTTTATTGGTTTTATGAGACATTACATAATTATGTACACTGGTGATTATTATGCACGTCTAGTGTTTAGAGTCAAATATGTACTGCCCAATTTTTGGCAGCTTGTTATACTCGCACAGCTAAGCCATCCAATGTTGCCAAGTGTCTATAAAACTTAAATATATTACATACCTTCCCCCTTAAGAAAAAAAAATGCTTCTAATGAGCTATTATTAAGGTACTCAACCTGTATAATAAAAAAAAATTATCTATGAATAAACGAGTCTGTCAACTGGCTTTCTGTCCCGCTTTGGATAAATTATCTCTTTTTCACAGTATTTTCTTTCTTCTTCTTTATCCTTTCCGTCACCAAAATCACTATTTTCACTCGCACTTTTATGCCTACATACAATATCTAAGCCTATATTAGGTTCGGATTCGGAAGAATTAGGTTTAGATTCGGAAGAATCGGGGACGCTATCTGATAATGATTCAAAACAATAATCATAAAGTACTTTTTTTAATTGGTTAAGGTGTCTTTTCCAAGTCACCTGGGGAAGTTCTGGAATTGTTACTATATAAGTAGCTTTACCGATTCTTCTGAATATTTCACCCTTTATCCAAGACTTTTTTGGAAAGCTGCGGTAGTCCCTTATAGGAACTTTTTCTCCTACATTAAATTCTAAAAATCGACTACCTTTGTAATATTTGGCTTGCCTGTTTTGCGAGTTAACAATTTGGATTTTTAAGTTTTCATTAGATGCATTTAAATTTTCAGGCTTCAGCAAATCAAATCGGGTGCGTAATTTTCGATTAAACATTAATTCAGCTGGTGAAGTACCAGTCGTACAATGTTTTGTATTTCGGTAATCAAATAAAAAATTGTTCAAAACAAGGTTAATATTAATTTTATTATTTTTACCTAAAGCATTTTTAAGGGCATTTTTAACAGTTTTTACAGCATTTTCAGCTGCTCCATTAGACGAAGGATGATATGGAGGAGAAGTTACATGCTTAATACCATTTTGCGATAAAAACATCTGGAATTCTTGTGATGAAAATGTGGTGGCATTATCCGAAACTATTACCTTAACTAACCCATATCTAGCAAATAGCGTTCTTAAAATGTCAATAGTCATTTGCGATGTAATTTTACCCATCGGAAATACCTCCACCCACTTAGAATAAGCATCCAGCACAATTAAAAATTGTTTATTCAAAAATGGACCCATAAAGTCTATATGCAATCGAGACCATACTTCCTTTGGATATGGCCAAGGATTTAAAACCGATTTATTCGGAGAATTTTTATTAAAAAGACACGTTTCACAAGATGCACACGTTTCTTCAATTTGTTTGTCCAAACCCGGCCACCAAAAATATGATCGAGCTAAGCTTTTCATTTTGACCACCCCCATGTGGGATGCGTGTAGCTGTTTAAGGATATTAGTACGCAGCGGATAAGGAATAACAATTCTATTAGCGCGTAACACACAATCATTTTCAAACTCAATTCGTTCCGAATCCTAAAATATTTTGAAAATTTTTCAGGAACCTTTTTAGGCCAACCCGATAATACATATTTTTTTTACCTTAGTTAGATAACTATCTTTTAAGGTTTCTTCTCGTACTCGTTCAAATTTTATGGGAAAGACCATATTTTGTGAAAAATAAGTGATGAAATTTATTTCTAAGTTTTCGCAAGACAAGTTTTCTGAAGCTACTGGTAACCTAGATAGCATGTCTGCTTTATTGTCTGATGATTTGACAAATTTTATATTGTATTCAAAATTCGATAAAATTATTGGCCATCGGCGCAGACGGTTAGCCGAAAATTGGGGAATGCCTTTTTCCGGGTTAAAAATGTAAGTGAGTGGTTTATGATCAGTACAAAGAGTAAATTTATGGTCATACAGATATTGAAAAAATTTGGTAACTCCAAAAATTATGGATAAACCCTCTTTCTCTATCTGGCTCCATTTTTGCTCAGCATCCGACAATACCCGACTTGCAAAAGCAATAGGGCGTTCCGATCCGTCATCCATGATGTGGCTTATTACTGCCCCAATTCCATAATTAGACGAATCCGTGGATAATGTTATCGGCAATGCTGGATTAAAATGGATAAGTACATTAGCAGATACTAATAGTTCCTTTATTTTATCAAAAGACTCAATACACTCTGGGGACCAGTTCCATCTAGAACTCGACTTTAACAAATTATACAAAGGGAACGCAATAGTGGCCAATTTTGGTACAAATTTTCCGTAAAAATTTATAAGTCCCAGGAAAGATTTAAGCTGAGATACATTTTGAGGTATCGGTGCATTTTTAATGGCTAATATTTTGTCTTCTGTGGTATGTACACCATCTTTATTAATTCTTATATCTAAATAAGATATTTCTGTTTTGAAAAATTCGCATTTTTCAGTAGAAAGTCTAAGTCCTGCTTCTTGCAGCCTTGATAGAACAGTGATTAAACGTTTAATATGAATTTCCCTAGTCTCCCCCATTACAAGAATATCATTAAGAAACACCACTGTTCCCTCAATATCCTGCAATAAACAATCCATTGTCTGCTGAAATTTTGCCGGCAAACTTGCTATTCCAAACGGCGCTCTAGTATATCTGTATAACCCTTTATGAGTAGTAATTGTTACCAACTCTTTGAACATATCATCGAGGAGAATCTGTTGATACGCAGAAGATAAATCTAATTTAGAAAAATGAGTCCCTCCTTGAATTTTCCACAATAAATCTTCCACACGGGGAAGTGGATATTGATCTACTTCAATACAAGGATTAATTGTAAGTTTAAAATCTCCACATATTCGGATATTGCCATTAGGTTTTAACACCGGCACAATAGGTGTACCCCATTCACTAAAATTGACAGGCTCGATTACCCCTAAGCTATGCAACCTCTCCAATTCTGCTTCTACCTTAACTTTCATAGCAAAAGGTAGCGGCCTAGCTAACCGACTCTGACTTGAGTTTAATAGAAAATACGCCTCTATTGAATGTGCCTAATCCAGGCTTAAAAACATTTTCATATCGATCTAATAAAAACTTAAGATCCCCTTGAAATTCTAAAAAATTACAGCTAGACAATTCTAAATTAAACATATTAAAAAAATCTCGCCCTAATAGTGGAGGACCACTGGCATTTTCAATTACATAAATTTCTAAATTATGTATCATATTATTAAATGTTATTTTGCATTTAAAACATCCGACTGGAAAAATTTTACTACCATCGTGTAAATTAAAATAACGGTTGGTCGTCTTTAAAGGTAAATGTTTAAAATTATTTTTATAAAATGCCTGAGAGATAACAGAATAGGTCGAACCAGTATCTAAACTAAATTGGTATGGTTTATTTTCTATAAATACATTTAATTCAATAGGATTTACTTTTGCTTCAATTGTAAATAAAGAAACTTCTGATGATTGCAAAAAATGTTGGTTTGCGTTCGAGTTTGCGTTTTTACGAGGACACATTGTTGCTAAATGTCCATTTATTTGGCAAATGTGGCAAATACATTCTCGGAAAGAACATTTTTCTTTAACATGGTTCCTGCGCCCGCATACACTGCACTGCCTATTTTGCAAATTAGGTGGGGTAGTGGTAGGTCCTCCAGCGGTGTTGCCACTATTCGCGCCCTTAAAATCCTTATATGTGTTCTCTCGCTTTACGGATATTCCCGCAAAATGAAGCTCTGGTTCCATCTTAATATGTAAATTTCGACTTACCGGATCCGTAATATTGTTTACCGATTTTGCCACTGCAATCTCCACAGCACGGTCTAGTTTAGTCTTCACGGTCTCTTCTAAAAGACGATCTTGAACTGGACTAGAATCATATCCAATAATAAACATGTCACGGAGAATCCACTGAAGCTGATCCGCTTCAAATTGACAGGATGCTGCTAGATCACGTAATCGCGCACACCACTCTTTTGCCGACTCTGTAATCACTTTTCGCGCCACAAATAACTTGTATCTTGCTGCAAACACTGGTAAATTTGGTTTAAAATGATCAGAAAATAATTTTAAAAGATCGTTATACTTCACTTCTTCTGGCTCTTTTGGGAGACATAAGTTATGTAGAAGTTTGTAGGCATCTTCAGCCATAGCATTAAGTAAAATAGCCCTTTTTCGATCCGGGTTTTCTATTTCATTCGCTAAGAAGTAGTTTTCGAGTCGCCTCTTAAATATGCTCCAATCTGAGCCTTCTAAGTCGAACTCCTTTAAATGACCAATTGGAGGTGCCGCCATTTTAACACTTTAAATTCACACGCGTTAGTTCGGCGTAAACTTATATATTGTGTTTGAAATCCTCGTCGCCACTTATGTGATGTCTACTAGTACTTATTAAAACCACTACTTATGTTACTAACTAGGTTTATTGGTTTTATGAGACATTACATAATTATGTACACTGGTGATTATTATGCACGTCTAGTGTTTAGAGTCAAATATGTACTGCCCCCTTTTTGGCAGCTTGTTATACTCGCACAGCTAAGCCATCCAATGTTGCCAAGTGTCTATAAAACTTAAATATATTACAATCTATAAGGTGAGGGTCTTTTTTACCAAACATCGAGACGAGAACGGAATCTCGTCTCATCTCGACCCTTCATTCTGGTTCCCTCTCGTCTCGAGTGTCGAGATTAAATTGTATCGAGATGAGACGAGGTTGAGACGAGAAAAGACGATTGTACATATTGTGACTCGTCTCGCGACATCACTACCAGTCAGCATTTTGATAAAAGGAGCATTTAGTATCAACACTGTTTGAAAAGTGCGATTTTCAAATAAGAGCAATTTTCGGTACATGTTAATTGGTCTTTGAGTTACGGTGTGCCCGGCGCCCCTCTAAACTCAGACCCCACGAACCTCCACTGTTTAACGTTTTTTTACATTTTATTCTAAACTAAGTAAAGCCAGGACTTTTTTCAAAGATAAATATCCATAATAACTAAACAAATATATAATGTGTAATCGGAACACCTATATTGGATATTTTTAAAGTGAAATTAAATGTAATGTTTTTTTTGCGCTATGAAAAAATAAAAAGTTGTTGGCCCCTTGAAATCCTTTTTCTGTATACCTTCATGCCCAGTATTAAAGGCTTTGTCTATATTAACTTAATAACATAGTTTTATCTAAGTCAAATCAAATCACAAATAACACTAAACGTTTTATTTTTAAAGTAATTAAAAAATTATAACAAATTAACACCAAAAAGTATTCCGGACTTGCTAACATGAAAAAACTCTTAATAATTTAGGTCATATATGTTTTATTCACGGGGAATCATAAAATCCTAAAATCATCAGTATTCGGTGTGGGAGCAAAAAAGGTATTTCTTTATTTTATTTTCGTTTGTGACGTAAACGTTTGATGTAAAGATACATGGAGCAGTTTACAAAGGGCTGCAAAAACGAACTCGCTTTATACGAAAACTTATACAGTGTAACCAGAAAAGATGGCAAAAAGAACATTATTACCAAATAATAATTAAAAAGTAAGTCACGTGATTTATTTTGCCTGCCAAATTTGATGTTTCGATAAAATATTGGCAGGATAGTGCACTTTTTTTCAAAATTTTGATTTTATGTCTAGGAGTCTAGTTGCCATACTTTAGACATGCCAATTTTATAAGATCTTAAAATATATACATTTATATGTAGATGCCCTTCGAAAGTGCGTTTATTTATTTATCTTATCAAAAAAAAAATATAAGAGTAATACATTTTTGTGACAACCAACCACATATTCCGAATGGTTTTCACAGCACATAGGGCGAGTTGTCAAATATGTAAGCGTTTTAAAATGATTATAAATAAAAACATTATCTATATTCAAAAATATATATTTTAGAAAAGTGAAACATATTACAAATATCAGATTAGTAATGTGATTTTTCCAGTAATAAAAAATAAGTTTTCTTTTAACAAATTCTAAATAAAAAAAACGTATAAAGAAACAAAGTAATACGCCTTCTTATTACAAATACCTATATATAAAAAATCAAAATACTTATACTCAAAGCTCTTGACATCCTTGAAATAAAGAATTAGTCAGAGTCATCCCAATCACATATATGACACAAATATGTCAGAAATCATAGCGTACAGGCTTCATGTGTTCATAGCTTTCACTGAAAGCATTGAATCCAAACTTCTTTTAGTCTACTTTCACAATATGGGTTTAAACATACTAACAATGCAATAGCCTTCTTGTTTTCTTCTTGTTCATCATCCACGCTAACTTCTATAAGTAGCCTTTGGTCTGTTTCGGTTAGAACTGCGGATTTTCATCTTCTTTTTTTCCTATTTGCTTTTTTCCCTAGGTGGAGTTTTGGCAAATGGACAAATAGCCTATGGATATATTTGCTGTTGTCTTGTTTCTGGTTCGGGGCTATCAGATTATCACGTTTTGCTATGATTTCTGATTTGCTACCTCATTTTTATTATTTTGTTTGATATTTGTTTTTATCTATTCCGGACAAACGAGAATTGGAAGGACCTGGTGTAGATTACAGAATCATCTTCCTCCAATGGGGAAACCGCTTGCGTAATTTCTGTTTGTACAGCCGCTTGTCTATCAGTGACATGAGAGGCAAGGAATTCGTGATCACTGAAAATATGCCTATTAAACGGGCATATGCCGCAAAGATTAAATTTGGCCTGAATATTCACAGGACTGAACGCAAGTGGAAAATATTTTGCAATGATACCAGGTATATTATACATTGTAAGAGGAGAATCTGGGTTGTTGACTATTCACTGGTCTATGTCCACGTTAACATATTTCTATAATGGACCACAAACTGCCCTGTCCAATGGTTACAGCCTGTGTGTTCAGGGCAAATGATAACATTACACATGTTCCATTGGCTTTAGCATAGTTTAGTCCGTCAATGGACAGATGCGATGCATGGTTATCCAACAGTAATAAACATGTTTTTTCCGTAGATTTTACATGTGACTGGAAATACTTTATAAATCAAGATTTTTCCAGTCATCCGTCCCAAAAAAATGGCTTGCTCTTTGACACCCAGCTGTCCCTTCTTGTTTGAAATGCTCCTTAGAATCCAAACGAGGAAACACGAAAAATGAAGGGACCGAATTTCCTATTCCAGATATTGACTCTGCTGTTTTACGCCCGTTTCACCCATATTCCACATATCATTTGGCTATAGGTTATACCGGTTAATAACTATTTCTAGGTTGTCGAAAAATAAATTAACATATTTATTAAAGCTACTTGAGCGAGCCAAATTTCTTGCTTCTGGCGATTTAATTAATAACTTATTATGTCATTTCAAAAACGATGTAAACCATTCGTACCGGCTTGTTTATTTTCTTCCCAAGTTTTTGGTATATCAAGGTTATGATCTTTAACAAAATTATATACCAATTTCCAGACTTTTTTTGGACTTAATCCGTAATAAATGTTGGCAAGCTTGTCTGAAAATATTTGGATTTATCCGATATCCTATAGGAATACTAAGTATGGAGTCTTTGGCTACCTGCCTAATAGAATTTTTGTTTTATCTTAATTAATCTAACGGCTCTCAACATTGTAGCGGGATCTGTTTCACCACGATTAGTCTTTTTTATGAAGTTACGTGGCATTGGTTTGAACATCCGCAAAAAGTAAGGAAGAAGTTACATCGATGCGTATGGTTGTCACATATGACAGGCAGCCCCGTATGAAATGTGACAAACAACCCCAAATTGAGCAACTACATGTTTTATAACTTTTTTAATATTTCACTAGGCCGCTATTTGGTTTTGCCATATTGGATGTTTACTACAATATTATTAGGTCATCCTCATATGACCCTCATTTTTTGTCTAAAATTTGAAGTGAATCTAAGTAGTAGTTTTTAACTATGCGGCGAACTGAGAAACAGACTGACAAACCGACAGACGGAATTGATAAAACATATTTTTCTTGCATTTAGGGACGCTAAAACCTTAAAATATGTAAAATCTGAGAGATTGATTTTTTTCACGATTACAAATACCTATTTTATTTGGCCGCCATTTTGAATTAATACCACGGTTTTAATAGTTCAACTCTATACTACAATTAATTATTGCACACAATTGGGAATCAGTCCATTAAGTAGCTTTTTCAGGCTGAATTTTTAAATAATGTATTAAGCCGCCATCTTGGATTCGTATCAAAATTTTACTAGTTGATTTCTATATAATACTTGATTTTGTGCAAAATTATGCAAAAGATAAATAGCATATGTGTTTTTTTAACATTTTTTGATATCTATTAACAGTAAACCAATATAGAGGGTTGCTAATTATAACGAAAGACCCCATACAGTGTCTATACAAAATTTAAGGTGACACACAAATTCTGTTATTTTTGCTTATATCATATTCTTATATTATGTATCAAAAGCTATCGTGGACAGATTAGCTCACATGTATGTTCAGTATTAAACGTTCCCTGTGTTGTCTTTAGTTTACAATTCCTTGGAACATCGAAAATGTAGAAGCCTATCAAGTCTAGGTTTTCTTCTTGATTTTCACAATTTTTCCATCAAAGTTCGAAAATCCGGTTAACCGTTGAAATGACCGATTACTGATTTTCAATTAATAAACTCCGGATATCCTACCGACTTCGCCAGTTATATTTTATTATCGACCAAAACTCTTTTTAAAAACAACTTAAAATTTATTTTAAGTTAACATCAATTACTTCATCGTGGCTGTTTCTTGCTGACGGTGCGGGATTTGAACTTTTCTTCTATCTTCTATAGGGTGGCTCGTCGCGTAATTCATTCATTCATAACTTTGTAAAACATGTCTTTTAATCAATTTATAGTTGTGTATTGTTGCTGAGTTGTGAAAAAGCGAAAAAAAATCCCTTATGAAAATATTGTTCAGAAATAAATGAGCAGAAAAAAGTAAAATAACCCAATAAAAATCGATTTAAAAGCTCGAATATAGCACGGTATTTAATGCAATTAATAAAACAAGAACAATCATAAAGCAAAATAAATTAACAAAAAAATCTAAAACAAAATTTATTATTACGAATACAAAAAATTGGACAAGAACACGCGTTTAACATTTCCAAAAACTATATTTTGGGAATTGAACTTCTGAAGGTGACATACATAATTGCCCTTCAGATTGAATTATTGTTTAAATGTGACGCCTAAATGGCTCACTCACCTAACACTTAAAAATTATTTACATATTAACAGTAATGTATTACATTTTGAGGCGTGGCTACTATGAAAAAAATATCCCAATTTTACAAAATACAGAGCATGAAGGTAAAAAGTTTTCGATCGTCGGCATCGTAAGCATCCATTCGGTAAAAATAAAACATGTATGTGGTGCTAATATTGTTAAATAAGTTGATTTCTATTTTTAATTATTCTAGTGCATGTAATTATCATAGAACCAAAAAGTATTAAATTTTGGAATCAGAAATGGATTTCTGATTACATACAGTTCGCTATCTCTAGCTTTGTCAGTATTATATTTCAATTAATATTTAGATGTTATTACAAAATAAATTATTATACGACTGATATAACTTTATTTCATATACACGTTTTATGCACAGTCTGATTAAAAAATAAGAGTTGTTTAAATGCATAAAGTGCGGTATAAGTCTGTAAAGCACACTCATACCCCATTGGATGATTTAACTTAGGTATCGAAAATTTTTCCAGCATACCTCTCTTTTTCGGCAATGTGATTCTCAGTTGTTGCCAGTTTCAACTCGAGGACGAGACGTAATGACCCTTAAGTCTCTCCCTCTCGACTCCAGGCGACCGTTGCTTCATTTTCTGAATTTGGAATCTAGAGACAATTTTTCCATATAACTGTAATACTTGAAATTGCGGCGTGTATTATTTAGTTACAATAATATTTCTTTATGTGTTTCATTTTTTTGATTAATTGCCAGATGTGCTTTCACATACGGAATATCGTTGATAAAGAGGATTTCAAAACTATACTAACCTTTGGTGCAGATCCTTGTTTTTCTTTCATGTGCGAATACTTAATGCAAACCCCTGATTATTTGATCTCCTGATTCTTAATTCGTAAGTGACTTTCAATGTTTCGGCGATCTAGAGAGGGATTACTCTCGCATACCTCTCCAGTTATTTTCTTGTTAGTCCCTAGGCTACGTGTCACTTTGTGCTCTCTACTCTCTACTAATATAGAGATCATTCCTGAGTATTATTTACACAATTTCCTCAATATTTCATTCTCCACAAGCATTGTCGCCTTCAGGGGGAGGGCTGTGGGTTCAGCTGCCCTGGGAATGTCACTGACCTTCGGGAACGTCATTAGGAAGATAAATCTAGGGCAAATTATATTAGAAATGATTTTTTTGTCATCAGTATAATTTTGCCCCCACCGGGATTACATTATGGTGGAGCTCATGTCCACATCTTCTTTTCGTTCCGCAAGGTGTTAGTTCTTAAGTAATTGACATCGCAATAATAAGGCTGTTTTCCAAAATTTCGCATGTATTTTCAGATAGTGGAAATACCGTTACTGGCAAGCACTTATATGAAAAATAATGTAAGTACTCTATAGCCTTTATCACTTTATATAAAAAATTGTGTTTTTTTTTTAATGAAATGGCTATTAAATTCTAACTGAATTAACAAAGTTGATATTTGATATTTTTCAATATTTATATATAAATATAAAAGATGAACACTAAATTCTTGCTTTGTAGTTAAATTTCCACATCCGATAAATTTACTGGTACACGTAATAATACAAAGTCGCAAGTCTTAAGAAAGGCCTTAGGATGAATAGAATATAAAAAAACAGAAACTTCGTAAAAATAACCTTTTATAGGTTTCGGTGCCATATTTGTTAGAAAAGTAGTTTTTATAAAACTAGCTGTCTAGGTTAGATACAAAAGGAAGAGCAAACTCTAGTTTAAATATTACTCACCCCAAACATTTTTTTTTTTGTCTTATAATCTGTGTTGTTGATGAATTGGGATTATATGTAAAAATTATTTAATTCCTGTTTTCATAGGTAGTTTTTTATTTTGTATGAAGTTTTGGTGGAAAAAACATCATTTTTTTAAAAGTTGATTTTTACTGCATGTCAGATAGGAAATATCAAAGAAACAAGATTTAGGGTAGCTGCATTTTAAAATACATTGGTTAGGGATATCGCGCTATTGGTCACGGGTCAATATAAGTCACAGCTTCGACTATTATAGGCAAAACTGACGATGCTAGATTACATCGTTCCAAGGGATCTTCTGGTCTTCAAAGCACCTTATTTTTTAATTTTTAATTTATCTAATTTACTAACAAATTATTATACATAATATATTTAAAATTTAAACGGGGAAATCATTATTAGATGCATGTAATTTTACAGTTTCTATGTCGACATCTATCAATCATATCACATACTACACTACCCTATTAATAAGTGGTACGGTCTGATCTATAAGTGGAAGACGGTGCACTAAATATGCACTTTAGTAAAGTGTAAAAGTGTGTATATTCAGGATTGTTATTGATTAATTGATTGATACAAATATACAGCATATATATTATGTCCGCACTACCTAGAAAATATTAGAGTGGAGCTTCTAAACGTAAGGTAATCATAACTATACTACAGAAAGTAATAATGTAATATGTTAATGTGTATTTACTTAGCTTGAGTTGGTGCCGGGTCGGTCCTGTCAGCCAGGAAAAAAATAAATGTGTGTCATAACTTTACAGTGAAGTAAGTATAATTATAAATCTTTAATAATGAAAGAATTTGTCCTGACTGACTAATTTATAATAAACGTAGAGCCATAGCTGAAAGTATGATAGGTAGAGATTTGAAATTTTCAGGGTATCGTTATTTAGAGGAGCACTAAAAAAAGGATTTTGTGAAACTTTGATTTTAAGCGGTACTGTGGAGTACTCATAACTTGTATTATATAAATTAATATATCATTCCTCAACAGTGACAAACTTTAGGCAAGTCACAATAGTGACCACATTCGAGTGAAATTTTGGAGGTTGGGCGATAGTAGCGCGCCACTGTGATCAGCTCTATCATGATGAACTTGTATGATGTATATGTAAATATACGTATGTATTGTAATTTACGTTATTAAATATAGAAATAACACTGAGGGTTTTGGTATCCTTGAATATTTGTTTCATACTTATATTGAGTGTTATTATCAATTATAGGTGATTATGAATTGTAATATTTACTAGTAAGGATTTTTAGATTTTGATTGCTTTTGTTTTTTAGCGTTAGGTTTGATGTTATCAGAAACAATAATTTACAGTGTGTTATACCTATATCATAAAAGCCTTAAATGACTTGACCACTCACTGACTCATTAATCATGATCCTGCTCAAACCTATTGACGTAAAAAGTTTACAATATTTTTAATTAAAAAAACGGTTTGTTTTTCGGAAAAACATTTGAAGACGTGTGAATCGGGTTACTGGTTAATCACGATCCTCTCAAATCGCTCGTCGCTAAAGAATATGTGTATTTTTTTTACCAAACAGATATTCACCACAGTTACAATTGTCTCAACAATGGCATCCTTGACAGTTATCTGCTTGGTAAAGTTACCAGCCTATTCATAGTTTGGCCCTAACATAAATATTTTTGATTAATACTCATCCTATTTTGGTTCTGAAAATTACATTTTTACATGTTTATTAATTTTTTTGGTTAAGTTTTGAGTGGCTTTTGATTCTAAGGGCCCCTTTTGTTAAAATAGCCCCGGGTCCAAAAAATCTCAATCCGACACTGCTGTTTCCCGAAAAATTCCGAGCACTATACTCGCTACGAAAAAATCTCTTTATGTGGCCTAGAAAACTCGTCGTTATGACCTTAGTTGTTGATATAATAAAATTGGAATAGTTTTTTTAATTCTCCACAGTATTCATATTAAGCTCTTCGAAATCTCTAAGACGTATTGTTACTTAATATAGAGATGCCCATTAGTACTGATTTTCTAGAAAGTTTATCAACAAGTTTAATGTCAGTTCTATTATGAACAACTTCTTGTTCAGTGAGGGCTTTTCGATTCCAGTACATTTGCAATGCATTTTTTTTTAAGAACTGATTTCGAAGTATATTTATGGTAAAAAGCTGTTCTTTATACGAAATCTTATCCGTTGAGTTATGCGGTTCCTTATAGTCTGTTGGAGCAAACTCTTGATATATGTCAGTAACATGCTGGATAATTCACGAGGTTTGGCATCTCTGTTTACACCTATTGTTCTTTGAAGCCGTGACGATGTACTTCAGATACTTCTTTGTTGTTACGGACTCGTCAGTTTTGTTACCTTATTGTACATTAATTGTATAAAAAAAAATAATTTTTTCTAAATATCTGTAAAACCTTACGGATATTTTTATGAATTTCAGTAAAATTAGTGACTCATAAGGAGAAAAATTTTCGAGATTAAAATTAAATTTTAAATAAAACAATATTTAAAGAAAATATTTATTTAAAACACGGTATTAAACAATATGTTTTAATAGGAGATTTTTTTTATAATATATATTTAATTTAAGTAACAATTAACAAATCATAAAGGCGAATTTTCGCATTCAAATAAATTTGGTTCGGTGTCACCAGTGGCGATAATGGGAGTAATTGTTATTAATATTTTTTAAAAAAAAGTGCTACTACACTGCTTAAAAAATAGCTACTTTTTCTGCCTTACCAGTTCTAATCACACAACATTTGCTAAAGCAACGCCTTTTCGAGTTTAATTAAATTGTATACAAAACAATATATTTTGAAAAATATATTTTTTATTTAAAACTTGTTTTGTTAAAAGGAATTGTCCAGTACCTGGTTTTAAATAAACAACATTTTCTTCAAATTTTAATATTGTTTTATATAAATTTTAAGTTATCTCGAAAAAGGTTAACTTTATCAGTGGCGGCTTTCAGGTGAAGTAGGTGAAGTGCTACTTCACCAATAAAAATAAACAAGCAAACATCTAACTATATTTATTATATATCTCTTAAAATTTAAGTTTTTACATTCATTTATTCACCTAATTGGCAAAAAATAAACTGTACATCTCGAATAAATATTTTACTTGACCGTTGGCTGCATGTCTTTTTAAAACTTTCAACCGAACTTTATTATAACAACTATAACAGTGGCGCAACCTCTTCAAGTGCTGGAGGTGCTATGTTTAGTTTACGATTTTCCTACTACGTTGCCATGACAACGCGTACGCGATGACGTCGAGCGCATGGAAGAATAATGTTAACCAGCGCTATACAACGCTCTCGGTGAATTGCTAACGCAGTACACTAAACCCACGTGCCGTTCAGTATGGGGTGGTTGTTTACTTTTATTTTCGCGGATTTCGCTTCAACCGGTTAGTTCCTTTGCAGTTTGCTTGACTGTTTTGTGTTATATTTATTTATGTGTTGTTACCTTTATTTGATGTCGGGCTTATTAATTTACATTATTGACGAATCCCGTCACGGATGTGGTTTGCATTTTGTTGGAAACTCCATTGGAGGAACAAGATCAGAGTTTTAGTCGTCATTCTGGTTTTCGGCGTACAAATGATTATGTAGTAGTCAAATATTACAAAAATTGTTTTGCTGGCCTTGTTTACTGGTTTCCAATAAATATTCAGTGTGGAATAAGGAAGGATTTGCGGGTATGTTAAATATATAAAGGTCTTTACATAAACATGAAGACTCGGCGGAGCATTTAAAATGCGAATTAATGCTAAAAACATTTATAAAAAATCAAAGCACTATAGCTGACACTTTAAAAGAAAATGCTAAACTATATAACATACATTTTAACGAAAACGTCCGATTAAATAGACTATTTATCTGCTTCGTAATTGACGCAGTTTTGTACCTTACAAAACGAGAGTTAGTCTTTCGTGGCCATGATGAGAGCAGCGAGTTAATAAATAGAGGAAATTTTAAAGAGCTTTTAGGTTTATTAATATCGAGAAATTCCCAAGAACTAAAAGATCATCACGAAAAAATTAAATATGTTTTACTGGTGACTCGAAAACTATTCAAAACAAAATAATTGAATGCGTTTCTGATTATTCAAATGATCATATAAAAAATGAAATAATGAACACACAGTTTTTTTCTGTGCAAGTGGATGACACCACTGATATTACGCAAACCTCCCAGTGCTCCATAATTTTAAGATACGTTAATTCAGAAGGTTCAGTAGTCGAGAGATTTTATAATGTCAGCTTCGATAGAACGTCGGAGAATTTATATTCTCTATTGGATCAAATTTTGGATCAATTTAACTATAAACATAAATTAATAGAGCAATATTACGATGGCGCAAGTGTGATGTCTGGCCATCTAAAAGGCCTTCAAAAAAAAAAGAAAAAGCGCCGCGGGCTGTATTTGTCCATTGTCTTGCTGCTATGAAGGATAGGAGAATTGATTTAGTATACAAAATTTAGGTAAGTCGTAAAAAATATTGTACCCTTACTACATATTAAAAAAATTCTGGAAAAAAATGATTGCGATCTTTTCTTGCTTCATTTGTACTTCACTTACTTTTTCACCCGCGAGCCACCACTGAACTTCAAAAAAATTTACGAATTTAAAAAAATCGGTAAATTTACATTACCCGGAACTTCTCTCGTTATGAATCTTTCCTTTTCTTAGGAATTAATTATTGCACAAAATTTGAAATCAATCCATTAAGTAGGTTTTCAGGCAGAATTTTTATATATTAAACCGCCATTTTTTTGCCATCTTGGATTCTTACCAAAATTTTACCAGTAAATTTTCGTATAGTACTTGGTTTTTGTGCAAAATTTGAGAAAAATTGAATAAGTAGTTCTTTAGTAATATTTTCATTAACATTTCAGTAGGCTGCCATTTTGTTTCGCCATATTGGGTTTTTACTAAAATATAACAGGTCATCCCCATATGACCCCTAATTTTTGACCAAATCGGGTAAGTAGTTTGTACTATGTCGCGAACAGACAGAGAGACAGACAGACCGACATAATTGAGAAAACATGTTTTCCGGCATCTAGGGACACTGAAACGTAAAGATCTGAAAACATCTCGGAGGGTGATTTTTTCACGATTACAATTCTTGCCTTTTACGAGGAAAGTAAAAATCAGTGGCCTAGCAAATTTAATTACAAACTAGGACCTTCCACGAACCCTACTGTTGAAACTAAACCAAATTTATATTTCAGCAAAGAAATGCATCTTTATGTGTTACTATGTTCTACCGAGTTTCATAAAAATATCCGTTAGAGTGTTACAGATATGTATAAAAATTTATTTTTATTTAATTAAATATAACGTCTTGTTTATAATGTGTATAACCAGCATTTATATATAATTTTCTTTAATATTTTAGATTACATAGGAAACACGCCGTATAATAACTATAATAAAATATTTTACACAGTTCTCATAGATTTAAATATAACTTTAGCGTCCCCGATATGTCAAATACAATTCCCGTATTTTCTTTTCGGATATTGTTAAAAAGCTTTTTAATTTGATTCCCATAGCGGTGGGAACTCATTTCATTTCCTTGCGTTCATAGTCATATAAAAAGATCTCACGCAAAATGATTATAACGAAGCTGATTCGTAACAATTTCTAAATGCCAAGAGAAGAAAGAATTTAGGCAAAGTTCCATGAAAACCAGCCGCATCAAAACATTTTTTAAATCCGGATATTTTTTTGGAACAAGTAGCTTAAAATAAAATTATACAATTAACACGACCACCTCGGCACAAAGGACACTTTTCTTTACATTAAAAAAATTAATAAGTAATGAGTGGAAATAATGCGCATGGCTATGATTTGCTAGTTAATACAATTTTACAGATCAATGTTTTGCTAATATAATCTGTAAACTGAGGGTTCAGCCTTACGTCAAAAGTTGTCATTCTCTCTCTTATACATGTTGTTCTGATGAGACTGGCATTTGACATCATGAAATTATGTCAATTTAATTTTTTAGAATTTCAGGTGACAGGTTCATTAGTGACATTAGTTATTCGCCGTTAATTTTTTTTATTTTGTGTGTTTTTTTTTGTGAAATACCGCTGCTTTTTAGTGAAAACGAGCAGTAACTCATTTTAAAATCTTTTATTACACAGTTTAAGCGATCTACCTTTGATGATACTAGATAATATATAGTAGCTTTCTGCATTTATGCAGAAAATTCCAAATCAGAGTTGAACTAAGCAGTTCCTCATCCATTTTTGATGAAAAAAAGAAATCCTCTACCCACTTGGGCCATGAAGGTTGAAGTCTGGAATGTAGTGAAGAAGATCATTCTACGTAAACGATTCAAATACGTACCAATCATAATAATTTTTGGCAAAATGGTAGATTTTGTTTGATGTTCGCTGATCACGAACTTAAATTTATACTTTTTCGTTAGTGCTTCGTTTTTAAGAAAAACGAGTCTGTGATACTTTAATCTCCCCTACGTGATTGTTGCATACTTTCCTAGATACTCTGCTATAACAAAAATTTTTTTGAAACTATCTATTTTGTATATAGACAAGTATGCGCCAATAAAGAAGGGGTAATAAAAATAGGTTTATAATTCCTCCTTGTCTATATATCAAAGAAAAAAGGTTTGTTTTGCTGACCATTTAGGCCGATTTTATTCATTGGACATCTTACCGGACATAGGACGAGGTTTTGTCTACTACATAATTTATCATTTATTTCCAGATTACCTAATAGCGCTGAAAACTAATGACAATTTAATATTTTTCAGAAAATGTATTAGGACCAATTTTGAATTTACAAATTCGAATAATTGCTGCCTTTATATTCTATTACGCTAAAATATCCACGTACCAAAAGAATGTCTAGATTTTGATGCAAAAATTTTTCTATAATAATGTAGAAAATAGTAGAAATTTAAAATGAACTTTGACGGTGAATAACTCAAAAACGAAACTTTATCAAAAAAAAATCTTACTATAAATCAGTGATCCTTGCCCATAAAAATAAAAAGAAAGAAAAAGTTGGCCCAAAATACTAAATTTTAGGAAATTTCGAAAACTATGTAAGTAAATATTTAAAATAGAACACAGTGATGAATAATATTTATATGGAGTGCTTGAACTAAAAATTTCCAAATTTAATCTGACATTTCTGTTCTTACAAATTCGACGTGATAGCCCTGCATCGTGGACATGGTATTTTGAAACTTACTCCACATCATTGCCAGTACAATCTCAAGAGTATAAGCATTGCTGCGATGCCCAGATTACCACCATTACCCTTATTATTAGCAATGTGGTATTGTGTCTCTGGAATGCAGCATTCAAAAATCTAAAAACCAAGCTATTTAAACTATATCTATTTTAAATAAATCATTTATTTCAGTATGGCAACATGTCGATGTCGACATTTATTTTATTTGAGTAGAGACGAAATAGTTTCTTTTAATTTTTTAAAAATATTGTACATATACATTTGAGAGTTTTTTTTCGGATATCAATATTTTAACGTTCTGTTTTCTTCCATATTTAACATTTTTCCAGTTAGATATAATTTATTAAAACGTTTAAATAACTTGATCTGAACTGAATTATCTACTTCTTCGTACTTACATGGTAATGGCAGAAACATTAGTTCGAAATACATTATAAGACACAGGTATAAGATATTTACGTTGCAAGATCTGGAACTGGCTTATTACTTAATGTCTTAGGAATTTCTAAACGAGTAGGGTAAGGTAGGCCACAGTGAAAGAAATAATAAGATTTTCAAAGTACCAACTTTTGTATTAAAATTAAAAATATCTTTGTAATAGCATTATAATTATGTATATATTCAACAACTATTCCTAGTATAAAATGAAAAAAAATAATCAAATTTTAGGGTTTTATGCTTATTTTTTAAAACCGTGTATTGTTTCACTGTATCCCCACTCATGGGGTAGCGTGAAACACAATAGTGAACACAGTGAAACATAAGAAAAATTTCTAATAATAGGTAAAAAAACCGATTTATTTATGAAACTAAAAATTTTTATTCGTATAAAATGTTAAATGAAAATTAGAAAACCCTGTGTTCTTTTGGTTCCTTTTTTGTATTCAGGGGGAGGTAATATTAATTTCACATCCCTAATGTTAACATATGCAATGTCTTGAACTTGGAGGTAGCAAAAAACTTGAGCTACTTTGTTACTTTTTTTTAAAATGATACTTCTACTTCACCTTCGATAAATTTTCTTTTTATCTGTAAACTCAACCAATACAAATTTACTAGCTTCTACAGACTCTACTGATGTAAACGATAATTCTGTAGGATTTTCCTGTTCCATATGATCAGGTTGAAATACTCCAAATGACCCTCCACTTGAGGACCTAGCAGACCATTCATCAAGTTGATCAGTGTCATTGGTAGATTCTTCGTCAAATAACTTTTTAGTTCCTTGTTTTACTTTAGGCATGCTAATTTTAGATTTTCTGACAGATTTTTCAATTAGATTTTTTCTGGTATATCTGTGACGATCATGCTTCTTCCAGACTTTCTTTTTTTACCAATCATCTTTCTAGGACCATCTTTTGGATACCTCTTCAATTCTGCAAGACTTTTAAAACTTTTATTACTAGTCGTTGTAACTTCATTTGTTTGTTTCATGGATTTCGTAGGTACTGTACATATACTAAGTTCGTTTGAAAGCTGAGGATTCAGTCTATCTGTTACAAAACTGCTCAAAAAGTCTGCTTCTCCAAATAGATTTCTGTTAAAAGAATAAATTCTGGTTTTCTTGAAGCCGTTGATAATTGTTGTTGGAATCATGGCCTTTTGATGAGCTTCATTGACACAACCAGCGATGTTATATATTGAGAAATTCTGTCCTGGATTTTGTTTTTGCCAACTCCACTGTAGCAGCATAATATGTTTTGAATGGAGCATAACACAAAACATCTAGTGGTTGCAATTTTGCACTGCAGTGGGGTGAAAGTATAACTATTGTCATGCCATATCCTTTGGCCAAGTTTATTACTTCGTTGAATATACGGCTGGAATGGTTATCCATTATTAATAATGCTGGGTTTTCCTTTGAAGACAAGGTATGCTTGATAAAATGTTTAATGACCTGAGGAAAAATAACAGCAGTCATCCACCCACTTTTAGTTGCCAATCCTAAGGTTCCGGATGGGGCATTTCTTAACATCTGATCTTTGAACTTTACATACTTAAAGCTGGCGGTAGGTCATCAGTATACCTTTTTTCCCAGCCGCTATAACGAATACCCCTTAGACCCCGTTTCTGCGATTACTTTGACGGATTTATTTACTACCGTAGAGGTGACAGTTTCGTTCAAATTCCAAATTCTTGAACCAGCTGCAAAACTGGTACAAGGTTCTACTTCAAGATTATTATAGAAAGTATTAACGGTGTGCTGATTAAATGATGTGCATCGAGAAAGAGAACATTTTTCAGGCTGTCTCCTAGATAAAGTGGGATTTCTCTTTAGAAAACTTCTTAGCCACTCCAAATCAGCAGCCGATTTGACATGCCCGCTCACTAGATTCTCAGAAAAGCTTCTCTTGTTCGGCAGTGAATATCAAACGGTACTTGTACTTTGAAGTAAAACGAATTTTTACATTTTTTCTTACATCATTTGCAGCTTTTTGCTTCTTCACATATCTGAATGAGAAAAAAATATAGGTATAAGTATTATTGAGATTTGGAAATTGCTTACACATACCTATGCAATGTAACAAAATGGACATTACAATGCTCTGCTACCCTTCTTAGACTAAATCTCTCCTCAAAAACAAGTTTAACAGCTCGTTTCCTTTGTTCGTCAGAGAATTGTCGGTTTTTCTTAAACCGTTCCTCATGTTATCCTATAAAACAAAATCGCTTACTTTATGACTGTTACTTATACAGAAGAAATAATTGGGGTACTGTGAAACATAATTGGGGTACAGTGAATCATACCCATCCATATATGATTCACTATACCCCAACACAAACACCTTCATAAAATGCTTATTTAAAACACAACCTACAAAGTTAATAACAAGAACAATACGCCAATCCATGCCATATATTCATTAGTTTTACACATCCAACAAAGAAATTAGAATTTTCAAAAATATTAAATTTACAGGTGATAAGTTATTGTTTAAAATATTTACTTTACTTACCGAAAATACAATTTTGTTCACCCTAAATAAAAAAAAGACACCCGAACCGAACGCATTTTTTTTGTCGACGGCTGTTATTGGTAGACAGTGTAAGTTGTTTAAAGTTTTAATAACAATTGCCCGCGAAATTTGAAATGTTTCAGTGTACCCTTTGTTTCACTGTGCCTCACGTTACCCTACTATAATAGCAGTTAATGGCCATTTATCGAAAAACGTTTTATTCATGTTTTTTTACGAAAAACGAAAATTTCCGATTATTCTTTTAGAATATCTTATGTAAATTTTAGCACAATTACTGTCAATATTAATAATAATTAGTTGATATGTTTAATTCTGTTATTAGTTTCGACGATGAAACTGAATTAATAAATATTATGCGTATTTTTCCCTTATGATTCGGTACTGTAACGAGTTTTAAATGAAACATGAAATAAACATATTTTCCAGTCCTTTTGTTAATTTTTCGTTTTACTAAAATTTTCCCGTGAGCCGCCACATGACACGTTTGAGTTCTTTAAAACAAATATTCTATGTTGCACACTCGGAGTGTTTTTGCAAGCCTCACATATTTCTAGGCCTCGCATGCAACTCATTCTGGAAAGTACCTGTTCGACCTGGAAAGTACAAATTTCGGATCTTGTAACGTCAATTAGTTATATTTTACAAAATTGCGTTTGACTAGTTCCTTTAATTGTTTTAAAGATTTTGACTATCCTTGATAACCAAAAACAAGTATTAAAAAATGTTTCTTTAAGAAAAGCATCTTCTTTTTTAACGATATATCTATATTAATAATAATAATCTATAAACTAAAAAAAATAATACAGAGTTAAATAACCTTTAATTAAAAATAAACTTTACAAATTGCCAAAGATATTGAGTAATAATCTGAACTTCATACTTTTTCCGCACATAACTAATAGTAACAGCTTTCTGAGTTTTGATCTGATAATATGAGGCAAAGTGTACTAAACTAAAAAAAAAACGTTACGAAATTAACTTTGTAGACATCTAACCACTTTTCGGAATTCTTATAAACTGAACAAAAAAAGTTCCTAGTTTTGACATGTCAAAGTGACAAAAGCATAAACAATTTATGGACGAATTAACATAACATACAATAAAATACATTGTGACGTAAAATTGAACCCTCCATACAAAAGGTTACTGATAAGTTTGACAATGTCAGTTTGGTTGACTTACAAAAATCTTTTAACTGAAACCCAAAGAATCGAAATTTTAATTATACTGGGTTATGGCAAAGTTTACGGAATAAATATAGGTTGGGTCACTCCGGTGGGCCGTCAAAATATACCTCTCAGCGTTAGACTGGCATCAGTCTAAATTCTTTGCTCGACGGGTACACAGTGTCGCTTGCTGTCGCCGAGTTGAGTTTAAATTTATTTACAGTCAAACGTATAGAGTGAGCTAAAAGAAATTGTATTTTGTGTAAATTAATAAATATTATACATATGTATTTACAAGAAATCTTAATCAAGATTGCCTTGAAAACTTCTTTGAACAAATTAGGAATTGCAGTGGCAATTCAAAGAATCATACTCCTATACAATTCTGCCGTTCATTTAAAAATATTTTTACGTTAAGATATATTGACAGTGCTGAGAGCGCTAACTGCATAAATGAAACCACTGAAGTTTTATTGCATATGACACTCGAAGTTGATAAAACCAGTAATAACGTGTTTTCTGTTACTGTATCTACGTATACACCACTTAGAGTTTTCACTAACGATTATATCAATTTAAAAGGTCCTGAGGGAAATGCGCTAGAATATGTAGTAGGATATCTCTTGAAAAAATGTTTAATACGTCACTCTTGCGATGTATGTATTAAATTTTTAAATAATTCAAATACACTTTTTAGAGAAGAACTGTTTTTTGTCAGTTAAAAGCAGACGAGAATGAAAATTTTCCATTTGGTGGTCCGACTGTACGTTTCAGAGATATCATCGACTACATCTTAAAACTGGAAAGTATTTTTATTGCACAACTTAATAACTTGGCATATTTTTTTTTACTCTAAAATTTATAAATATCGATATAAAAAGGACAAAATCAAATACAAAGAATATTAAGCTTAGTATCCTTAAAAAAATTAAATATCTGTAGACTAGGTTGTAAAACGTGCAACTATTTTCTCTTTATCTCTATGTTACTGTTGATTTTAGTATCTAGGACTATTACTGTATTACATATTTAACACCCTGTAAATAGCGAATTTGTGTTTAGATTTAAAATTATATACTTTTTTACTAATGTTTTGTTATAAAAATAACTGCCTAGCTAAAAACGACTCTGTAAAAGTCTGATAGTCTGAAAGAAATAATTTCTGTATTAAAATACTCTACCAATTCATGGGCACACCGCACAAAGCCCCAACCCAATATTTAATTCCACTTTCAACACATATTTAAATATATGTATTTTTAAGTTCGAACACCAGGTAAAACTTAATAATAATTGTGTCTTTAAATGTCTGTCTATTTAAATCAAAATTGTAACTATCTAACCCGAACAACATTATTTCAATTCAGTAAATTTTGTCCACAATTGTATTATTTTTGAAACTACCTGGTATAAAAAAATCTCCGACTCGGAATCATACTACTTTTAAAAGAGCCCAGTAATAGCAGGAATGTTACGATCGGTTTATGACTCGATGGTACGCATTGCGAATATCAAAGTTTTGATGCCGAGTGAGGCAACATTTATTCTGTAAACTTTGCTTCTACTCCTAATCGAAAACAAGTATTTCCAGGAAGGGAAGTATTTACGTATTAAGACACCAAAATAAAAGTACGTTCCCTTTCGTAAAACTTAGGCAAAATCCGGTTATTACATTATTACCAGGCACCGCTTGTTAAAAACATATCATTCATAAATGGAATAATTATATTTTACGACAGAGATGAGAGGAGAAAAAGTAAAAATGTAACCTGAGAAAAAAAAGTTTTTACACATACTGTTTTCTTTTCTCCATCACGTAAAAAGAGATAGCTCCATGAGACGGATTTTTAACAAGCAAATTAATTCCCTTAATTCTTTTATTTCAAATAATCACTGTCCGATACTAATAATAAATGTTAAACCCTTGGATTATTTAACAAGCGTACACCGCCTTACCCGAAACATGCAACTAAATCGAGAACACCATTTCATTTATATTTTATAACTCTAGTTTCCCCCGAAGTTTTTTGTTAGATGCGGTATGGGCTTTGTACCCAGTTGGCAGACTTCTGTTGGACGTTTCGCAAAGTGCCGACTCAGATTGAGCTAACTTATATTTATTCCGTAGACTTTGATTATGGGGATAGAAAGCGAAACCTGTCAGATGTTTGTATCATTTTTAATGATAAATATCCTAATAGAAATCCAATAACCAAATCAACCGTAAGTAAAATTAACAAAAAAATTACTAAAACTGGAAAGGTAAAAGATGCTATACGTTCTGGCAAACCTAAAAGCGGAACAGATGGTGATAAGGCTCTGACTCCCGTTTTCACTAAAAAGGTTTAAGGGTTAGACCAGGTCTAGTTTCCATGATACATAAAAGGGCAGGAATTTTGTGAAATCATGATGGAACGTTGCAATATTGTCAAGTTTTGTCAATCAAATTATTTTTTCTGACAAAGCAAATTTTTTTTAATGGAAAAGTTAACAGGCATAATTGTCGATACTGGGCCAGTAAAAATCCACATTGCATATGTGAAAATCATCATCATCAATATATTTGAGTCTTTTAAAGACCGAAATAGTCCCAGCTATTGCAGAACTATTTCCGAATAACCGTAAGTTACTTACTTTACCTAGTGTATTAACTATTTAAACTTAATTTTTTTAGGTAATGGTGCATCAAATGATGAAATATAGTTTCAGCAGGATGGTGCTCTATCGCATTTCGCTCGGAATGTTCGGGAATATTTAGACAATGGTTTTTTTTGGATGATGGATTGGACGTAGGGGTACAATAGAGTGGCCACCTCGGTCTCCAGACATGACACGCCTCGACTACTTTTTGTGGGGACGCTTTAAATATGTGTATAAAACTACGCCCAGTGACCTCGGGGATTTAAACAAGCGAATAGAAATCGAATGTAGACGAATCCAGGAGGCTGGCATTCTTTTTAATTTACTAAATATTTTTCCAAAGTATTTGACCTAGGTACTGTCAGGAAGTAAATGGACAACATTTTAAACACCTTACTTAGTTTTATTAATTTATTGTTTGTTATATTATTTATTTCTTTTTTGTATTGTGTTCATGTGCTATTTCCTTTGTTTTACGACCTACCTATAAAGTTGAGACGCTGTTTTCTTTTGCTAGTGTTTTAGTAGCAAGAGTGCTTTCCGATCTGCCAGAACGTACAACATCTTTTACCTTTCAAGTTTCACTAAATGTTTTGTTAATTTTACTTATGGTAGATTTAGTTATTGGATTTCTGTTAGGATACTTGTCATTAAAAATGTTACAAACATTTTGCAGGTTTCACATTCTATCCCCATAACCCAGTATAATTAAAATTTCAATTTTTTAAGTTTCAGTTAAACGATCCATTTTTGTAAATCAACAAAACTGACATTGTCAAACATAATAGGTAACCTTTTGTGTGCAGGTATTTTAACAAAATGTAATACATTAAATTATGGATATTAGGTCCTTATTTTTGTAAAAACTTTTGATTTTCATAAAAAGTGCTCTTAATAAAAAGTATTGAGAATTTTGCGCAGATTTAAAAAAAGTAATATATTATAGGGTGTTCCATTAAAAAAAAATCATTTTAAAACAGAAAAACGGCAAACTTGGCGGCAATCTAGAACTTGCCTTTGGTTTCAGAATAATTGCATATCTAAGTGTACATAATTTCATTAAATTCAGGTAAGCGGCACCTAAGATATTTTGCCGTTTCCTTACTTTTGTTACACGCTGTATAACCTAATCAGTTGTCAGCTTTTAATCCTGATCTACGTTATAAACAAAATAAACAGTTGCTAGTAACGTTTTTTTAAGGACGACCAAAATAATATCTTCTCATTATTTGATAGGAAAACTGCCATTTCGCGCATATTAACGAAATTTAACCAATTAGTCATATCTGAAAAAGTGCATAAGTAATTAGTTTTTAGTGAAAACCACTAGATCTGTAACAAAAATTCCTAATTCTAAATTATAATATAATAGTGTCAGCCCTGTAGATCTTTAATTTGAAGATAATTGTTTTGGTGTTAACGACATATCCCTTTAGCAAATGCATTTTCAAATGGCTTTGTTAATTTAGCAATCTAGCCTACCCGAATATATTATTCCTCAGGCTCGGTTTAATTAACCTATAAACCTTATCAACTTTCTTTTCAGGAAATTCCTGGGGAAGCTGGTGCTAATTCAATAAAAACTGTTCTATAGACAAAGTTACCTGAGTTTGTAGGAAATTGCCTTTAACGTAAATGAATCTCACCCCAAACGTAACCGCATGTTACAAAATTATACAAATAATAAAATTATAGACTTATAAAATTAGTAGGTTAATGGATTTAAGTTTTATTTGAAACAGTTATGGATTTTGCTTCAGGGTTATATCAGGAATTATCTAAAAGAAGAGAAAGTCAGTAAAGTTTCAGAAAAAACTTGAAGGGGGTTCTAGTCATAGTATTAAATAATTAAGTCATATAGAACTCTATTTTAGTGTAATAAAAATAGCTATTAGCAAGTTTTCAACGTATCGCGTCATGTAAAGAATGCTGAAATCTAAAAGAGAACCAATAAAAAGTCCAATAGAGCTAAAATGAGAAAACAAGAGAGACCTAGAAAGAATTGTGAGGAAATCCAGGACAGCTTACCAGGCTACATAATTATAAATAATACTTGCGAAAGTAAAAGACTAGAGATTAAATATATAAGGCTGGCCAATGGTACTATCACGACTACGTCAAGGCCTAGAGCTATTCATGTACCTGCCAAAACAGAACTTAGAGGAAGCGGATTGTACACTTTCATCTCTAAATTGGCAAATTACAAAACCCATACTCTGTAAAGATAAATGGATGAATAGGAAATACAAAATTTTTAATTTTTTGAAGCATCAGTCATTGACCAATTCAGTAATTAGATCTAGAACAAATATTGAATATCTGCCTTACACACGTGTTAGTATCGTAACAAAATACTTTCTCAAAAATGCGTTTACCCTAGCTGACTGCATTGTTCCAGTAAGTGTTATATTCAATCAATAGCTGGCTAAGGTTACCTTCGCAGAGAAGTCAGATGTTGATCCTAACTTTTGGGCTTATCTGACCGAATTTAAAAATGTATAGCTGGCTTCTGTTTTTTTTTTTTACATCTTTCAACTTGGTTGTACCGCTACGCGGAGAAGTCTGATTAAGCAGAAACAAGTGCCGATTGGTTACTATACTCAGCTTTTTCCGCGGACATCCCCACGATTTACTTTCCTTTTCTTATTATATTCAATATTATTCCAGATGAACGGTTGGAATAGGCTGACGAAAGCAGATAATCACAGTAATTATAAAACGTAGTGTTTCACAATTTTTTACACCCGTTTCTAAATCTGATAAAGTTTGCAAAGAACGCAGAGTCCTATGAATAATAAAATAATGTTCTATAAATAAATTACAGTAAGACATATATAGTCCTTTTAAATATAAAAGCAAAAGAAGAGTCAATAGTGGTCTGTATACATTACTATAATACGACAGTTGTTTGCTTATGGGTCTGTAAGCTGGTAACTAGACTAATAAGTTACATTAGAGCTTAAATTAAGCCAGATACAAATAGTTCCGTGTTTGATCACTATTGGATCTATGCGGATTAGATCTACAAGGGCCCCTCAGGTCAACTATGTTAGATGCTAATGCAGCTTTTTCTAGGTTAGGTGGAACTAGAAAATATGCTACACACAAATTCTTTTGTATAGGATCAAACCACGCCAGATAGACGAAAATTTGTAAATGTCTCTTTCAGAAGCAGCGTATTCACTTGTTTTCTTTCAAACTTTTGTTTAACAGATTCTACACATATCGCATAACTCGTAGAATAAGATTTCTGCAAAAACAACTTTTTATACGAAGTTGTTCATTTACTGTCGGTGGCCAATAGATAAGCAATCATGCTATGTTCAAACGAAACAGCAAGCATATAGTCTAGTTCACAAACCTAAAATGATGTTAATTATTGCTACTGCTAGTAAAAATGTGATTACTTTACAATGCCCCAAAACCCGTAATAAGTGGAAAAAATAAAACTATTAAATATTAATTTAAACATTTTAAAAAATTATGGTGTAGTAGAAATTTTTCGGATATGCAGTGACATAATTTTTTTCATCTTTGTAAGAGTGAATTTACTAAAAAGGTCACGTCTTATTTCAACTAAAACTTGTCACGTTGAGAAATCCTTAAGTGACATTTCGAAACGTTAAAATAATTTATCTATGCGTCAAAAGAAGGTCAATATTGAAAATGCCGAAAAAATTAAAAATAGACGACTAAGTGAGCAAAGTCAACTTAATATTCTTAATATATTAGCTTTTTTGAGCTAGAAAAACAACAAGTAGCTGCAGAAATTGCCTTGGTCCTTCAGAATGTAGAGGAAAGAACAGCTTCGACAACGAAAGTAAGTTCAAGATCGATATTTAATTTAAGGAAAAATGAACTAAAATCAGACAAATGATTCAAAGAATTATCAAGATAACTTAAAGAGTAAGATCCGGGATACCATTTATAGCATTTATGCCCAAAAAGAGCATATTACCATAAACAAATTAAAAAATATACACAAAGTCTAGGTCTCAGTCAAAAACAAGTTTATAAATTAAAAATAGGTTACATGTTTTGCCCTAACAGGCATCATCAGACCTAAAATTAAAATACGTTACGACAGAAAATACAATTAAATAATATATAACATTTTATAAAGTACATAAAACAAACATAACCAAACACAGAAACAATAAATACGAAAAAAGGCTACGCTTGAATGACCAATCAGAGACGTCGATGCAAATTTATTGAATGAGAGGCGATAGGTTAAAACGAAAAAAGAAAAGATTGTTCAGGATGAACTTGACTAACTGTCGTAAAGTACATGCTATATTAATAAAAAGAAGATTTAGTGAAAATGACAGAAAAAGCTTGAAGGTTATACAAAATAAAAATATATAGTTATTCTTTTGAAATATTGTTAAAAATCAAATGAGGCTCAAAATTAAACATTTCATTAACGCAGGTAAATATGAGGTTTTTTTTAGCTTTTATTTCCATCGTTTTCAAAAGATCCAACTTCTTACCTTTATCGCATTCGTCAATTATATTTACATTTTCAGATATGGAAAAACGATATTTTGAGGATAACAAATGATTCGCAAAGGCAGATTTTGTATTAGAAATATCTGTATTTTGATGTTTTGTAACCAAGCTGAGGTGTTCCTGGATCCTTGTCGAAATTTTTCTACCCGATTGTCCCACGTAAACAGCAGGACACTCTCCACAATGAAGGGAATAAATTCCAGAATTCTCAAGACTATCCGTTTTGTCTTTGATTCCAACTATGTGTTGTTTTAAAGTATTGTTTGTTTTAAATGATATGGAGATATTAAATGACTTAAAAAACTTAGCTAATTGTAGAGATATATTTCCAAAATATGTTAAAACTCTGAACTTGTTTGTATTAATTAGATTATTATGTATTAAGTCATAAGAGAGTTTGTTCATAAATTTATAATAAAAGTTTGTTGAATATTTTCATTGGGAAACCATTGTTTAAGGCAATTTCCCTTATTATATCAAATTCTTTAGTAAAAGCAGCTTGGGATATTTGTAATTTAAAAAGTGTGTACAAAAACGAATTAAAAGCTGCAAATTTGTGAGAAAATGGTGAGTTAGATGTAAACTAAATGATATTATCAGTACATACATCTATATACCTCAAAACTAATTTTGTTATCATTTTTAATTAACAGAAGATCCAAAAAAGGAAGTTTGCCATCAGTTTCACTCTCTATAGTGAAGGATATTTTTTCATGCAAATAATTGATAAATTCTAAAAATTTTAACAATTCTTGTTCACTACCTTTCCAAATAATACAAATATTATCCACGTACCTTTTATAGCTTATCAAATGCTCTGAAAACGAGCTATACATTATTTTCTTTTTTAAGTTTTTCATAAAAACTTCACTCATATTACCATAAAGTCTCTCCATCAGAAACTGAATTAATATATGTCCAATCATTTCAACTATTCTATTAGTTCTGTGAAAATGGGTAAGAGAAACGGGCTTTCGATGGAAGAGAAGTAACAACCGCAAGTATCCCGTGGATTTTCCAGATGTTTGTAATAGAAGAATTACATTTTTGGGGAGTACACAAAAATATAAATTCACTAGATAACGGCGTTACTCCAGTCTTCCATGATGATACATAAATATTCAGTAAAGTGTCTTTTAGAAATACCTAGCAGGATGGTACGAAAACCACAAGCTCTTCAAAAAGCGGTGAAGGTAAGTTTATGGAGCATTTTAACTATATTTGTTTTTTGTTTAATTTAGTTTTCTTGTCCATTTACATTAAGAGCATCGGTCGGCTTAAAATGTTTGCTAATTAAAGGTGTTCTTTTAATACAAATCATAAAAAATTGAGTTTGTTATAGACAACTTTTTAACGGTATTCCAAAGACAAATAATATGAGAGTGTGGCAAAGTTATTATATTTATTAAATATCGAAAAATAGAAATGTTACAAACTGTCGAAAATGGCTAAAAATCAGTAAATTTTGCACCACAAAAAAATATTTATTGTTTTTTTTTGGAATTATTCACACATATTATTCACATCCCCGCAATAAGAAGGATTATAAATCTTCAGACACGACCGGATTTGGGTTAAAAGCCAACTGTTTTTGGCCGCGAAAAAATAAAAATGGTTATTTTTTGATGATATACAAAAATAATTACTTCAAAATCCTATATTATTTATCTTTTAAATACTATTGAGAAATTGTTAATATTAAACTTAGTTTTTTTATAATTTTTGTCAAAAAAAAAACTTGAATTCGTGTGATGAAATGTGGTGAAATGAATCCATGTTCGTAAATATACTAGACTTCTAAATTATATATAAAATAAACAGATTTTTTCTTTTGCTCCAGTGTCAAAATTTTTGATTTTCTTAGGTTATAGATGGTTTAAATATCAAGTTGTTCCTAATTTGCCGCCCAATTCATTAATTATCATGGACAACGCAAGCTATCACTCAGGGCTAGTAGAAGACATGCTCCGAAAATCCTGAACCAAACAATTAATTAATTGTATGTCTTTCCGATAAAAAAATATTGCCTTTCTAGAGGCAGCAATGAAGGACCAAATCTGGGATTGGTGCAAAAAAAATCGAAGTAGAGAAAAAAAATATTTTTTTTTGACGAATATGTAAAATCTTTTGGTCATATGGTTCTCTGCCTCCCACCATACAATTGTCAATATAAGCCCATCGAAATGGTTTGGTCAGAGACTAAAAGAAAATATGGCCAATATATTTTTGCCTTAAAAGGAATATCCTGTGAAGTTTTGGCAACGTGGGAAAAGATTCTTGGCGAAGTAAGCGTTGATCATTGGCAGAACTACATTCGGCACACCCAAAAAGAGATTCTAGAAGCTTGGGAAGTAGTCAGAGTATGCGATACTTCAGATATAAACCCCCTCATAGTGACCAATTTGGTTGACGAAGATGAGAGCGACGATCTGTTTTCTGATATTGACGATCTTTATATCTTTTATAGTTTTTAGTTATTAGTTTTAATAATTTTGCTCCACATTAAGTTTTTCTATTGTTACGCTATTTCTTTCTAAAATTAGTTTATATTGCATTTAAAAATATTTTGGAATATCCTTTTGCCCTTATTAATGATACTTTTTTGAATCTATTGTCCAGTTTTAGTCAATTTTTACTTTACGTACTTACTTATCTTGAACTTACTTTCGTTGCGAAAGCTCTTTTTTCGAACGCATTTTCAATGTTCAAGAAATTCATGCAGCTTTTTGTTGTTTTTCTAGCTAAAAAAGGATATTTAGAATAATAGGCTCTTTGCGTTTTAAAATGTTGTTAAAAAAACATTTTTTACCAACTTCTTTAGCCCAGAAAAGTTTTGTCTTTGTTATTTTAAAATAGGTTAATATAAAGTTTTAGAATAAAAACATATTTTGTAAGTTTTTTAATGAATAAATCATATTTCATAAATTAAAATTAAATGTCTGCATCGCTTGGTGAACTGTAAAGGTATTAAAATTAGCATGTATCTTTCTTAATAGCAGCCACACACTAGCACGATCTTGGACGCGATCACTGCCACCGTGGCGGCCAAATAACAGCATAGGATCGCCACCGTGATTGCTGCCGAGAACGCTTTAGTGTGTGCATTCCTTAAATAACTCGGTATATTAACCGTTAATAACTAATAAATACGTTCTTTTTGTGCTGTCGTTACAACATTGCATATGTGTGCTATTTTACCTCTGTTTTTGGTAACTACGGGTAACAAAATATCGACCCGAAATAAAACAAACGTGAAATGCACGACAAAACCGCTAAATTTAGAGACTTTAAAGTACCACAAATTAATAGATTGAAAATAATATACCCATAAATACAGGAAAGTCGAAGATGTCAGTATGGATGTAGTTTTCACTATTTTGCCAGAACAGAAATTATATATAGAACACCTCTCTAAACAAACTCAATAAAATCCCTGCAGATTGGACCTTTAATATGAGGAAAACGAACGCAGATGATTACAAAGAGTCGTTAATAAAGACAATTTGGAACAAAACGATAAAACAAGTTCAAAAAAATACTTTAATAAAAGGAACATATTATTTTATCTTTTTAAAGACATAAGATTTGAATCATTCCGAAAAGCTGGTGATGCCAAACGTCGTATTCTATAAAGGTTGAGAAAAGAAGAGAAAGTTCAGCGCTCTTCTCACATGATGACTACATGAAAATACTCAATTGCTGGAAAGACGATAATATATATATATATATATATATATATATATATATATATATATATATATATATATATATATATATATATATATATATATATATATATATATATATATATATATATATATATATATATATATATATATATATATATATATATATATATATATATATATATATACATATATATATATATATATATATATATACTCATATATACATATATATATATATATATATATATATATATATATATATATTATATATATTCATAATCTACGTTCATTCCTGACTAACTTTCGTAATATCTTCCTATACCTATCTGTAGCCTGTCTTGAGATATTAATAATTTATTTTTTTTAGCGAAAACAGGGCTTTCAAAAAATTCTAATATTATACTAAAATAAATGTTGTGGCGCATTTTTAAGGAAACCATCTTCCATACGAACTATCAAATGTTTTATAAGATAATTTCTATTCCTACTTTTGCCCCTTTACTAGTTACAAGCATTTAAACATCCACCATCAAATCAAAAGTTTTGAATATGATAATTTCATGTTTGAGCAGTGGGCTTTGGCGATGGCGTTTTTGTCTTTGAATTGGACATTTGTCTTTGTCGCCGAATTTTCCTTATGTTTACTTTAATTTTGAACATTTTTCTTTTGAATAACGTTGGCAAATTAAGATAAAATGGCAAATAGTTGCTCAAATTCCGATATCCTAAATAATAATGACTGGAAAAAAGTTTAGACGGATTCAGACTAATCTCTATAAATTTGGTACTAGTAGAGCTGAAAGAAAACTAGCAAAACCAACAACTCCTAGAACAAAAGGACAAACTGCTTATTTCTAAAATTTCTCTGACATCACGTTCCGTAGGTGAACGATTTCTGAGTTTTTGATTGGCTACCGCGTCGACCAATAAGTGACCGATTGTTATCTATGAATTTTGTTGTTGCCGAATTCTCTTCGCAGCAGCGTTGCCAGACTGGTCAAGTCTTTTTAATACTAGCATCTGTTTTCTTTTTAATTTAGGATATTTTTTTTGGAATATTACCAATCTTATTACTTCCCTCGTAAAGGGAAAGTATTGCAGTCAAGAAGAAATCAGAAATTTTTTCGGAACTATAGTTTTCAGGGTTCCTAGATGTCTGAAAACAAGTTTTTTCAATTCGCGCTTAAAATCACTATATCGATTAACTCAGAACTCAGCCTGAATTAAATTGGGGAGGAGCTACATGGGCTATAGCACAAAGCTACAAAGCTTTTTTTAGTAAAATGTATTTTAAAAAATGCCAAGCTCGCCTAGATAAGGGACCTCTTAACACTTATTAGTCCTAGGCCCCGTAAGAATACATTAGGCCCTGGTAAAAAAACAAGAGTAATTTGAAGATAAACTCGAAATACTTTGATAGAAATCCAATGACGAAACAATACGACGGCCAAGTGAAATTTTACTGAAAAGCTGCCCATCCAATTTATCTACAATTTTACACAAAAATCAGGTATGAGGTAAATTCAAGATGTAGACAAAATTATTATTAAATTTCAAAATAAAGCCTAGAAAAACTACTTGGTAGATTAATTTTAAATTTTATGCAAGAAATAATTGTGGTATGATAGAATACAATTTTGTCACAAATTCAAGTGAAGGAACAAAATAACGCCACACAAAATGATTGTAATCTTGAAAAAAAAATATATACAATAATGGAAGTAGGTAACGAAAATTTACCGATTTTTTTTAATATATTTGAAATTTCAGTGAAGGGTACATCGTATTACATAATTAAACATCATTTATTTCCTTTAAGTAAAGGTGGTGGAAGTTTGTCAACGTCGCACTCCGTCTCAGCAGAAATTCTCCAACCTAACGTAGTCTTTGTATTATTGTTTTGTGCCGGCCGGCTATTCGAGTTAATTTATGTAAACTTCTACATTTCATTTTTGTTTTTAGTGGTCTTTATTTAAATAGTTGTAAATAGATAGTGTAGCATTATGCCATATATGTGTTGTGTGCCTTTTTGCAAAGGAAACTATTCCAAAGACGTTAAGACGGTTAAGTGCTATCCCCAGTGACAATTTTGTTACAACTGATAATAACCCTGTGTGTGAGTGTCGTTTCGATCCTGAGTATTTTATTCGGACAATTTCACAACAGCATTCCAAAACTGGTGAGGTCGTTACAGTTAAATTAAGTTTGCTACTGTTAAAGGAAACTAGCGTACCAGTAGATATCAAATACGGGAACTGATTCACCCCCCACCACTACTCCTGACCTTGAGAGCCCAGGTGTGCTGTGTAGTTTGGCCTTGAGGCGATGTGACGTCATATGACCTTGAGCGCGCATCACGCTTTTTCTTGAGCGCACACCTGAACTTGAGATTAAGCTCCGCCCCATGACCATGAGATTAAACCCCGCCCCAATGACCATGAGATTAAACCCCGCCCCACGACCTTGGGGAATTGCGCATACCACGTTTTCAATATTTGTCCTTGAAGCGATGTGACATCATCATATGACCATGCAAACCATTTCATATAAAAGATTGGTGGTGTAAGCATATTGTGTTATAACTGAAGTGAGACGTGTAATTGAACTTTCAATTAAATTAAACATGAGTTACGTGTGTGATATGTGCGGTGCATCATTTACCCGCAGTTACAGTCTGTTGCGTCACAAAAGAGAGTCGTGTAGGGGAAGACCGGATGATGATTTTGGTGTTCGAGGAAAGCGTGTAAGATTGGATGTTGCAGGACCCTCTTCATCAAATTCCCCAAAAATGCAAAGCTGCGATGTTTGTAATGTTGTTGTTTCGGCAAACCGAATGGGGGCTCACCAAAGAACATTGGTGCGTCGAATGCTGACATCGCATGGGGCTCTGAAGATAAACATGGTTGTTTTTGGTCAATATCTGCTACCATCTCAGGACGTGTGCAGCGACAAATCGTTTAATACAACCAATCAAGTAATCACGGATGGGGATGATTTGGAAACTGTATACCAATCGTTTGTGGATGCAATGAAGACCCAATCTATGGAATTTCAAGAAAAAGATTCAGGTATGTTTAAATATTTAACAGTGTTGTTTTGTGAATTACAATACTTTGTGTGTTTATAGGGTGGGCGCTTGAGAAAATTCTATATCTGGAAGTGAACATCAACGAGTTTAGGCCAGTAAGCGGCTCATCATACATGAAACTACCGAGATTCATAGAGAGCAAAAAGGCTGTGATTAATGTGGTGAACCAAGACGAGTGCTGCTTCGCTTGGGCTGTAACTTCAGCGATGTTTCCCACAATCAATATGCCAACACAAGTTTCATCATATCCCCATTTTTCAACTGTGTTGGATGTAACAGGTATGGATTTTCCAGTAAAATTGTGTGATATTAGTAAATTTGAGAAACAAAATAACATTTCAGTCAATGTGTATGGTGTAGAATCTACTTTTGAAAATAATAAGATGAAGTTTGAAATAGTTGGTCCACTTAGGTATGCGAGCAAAGAATTATTAAATCATGTAAATTTATTGTTAATAAACAGTGATTGTAATATTCAAGCTCATGATGATACACATGTTTGCGATGCACGTTGTACAAAAAGTCATTATTGTTGGATCACAGATTTATCTCGATTAGTGTCTAGTCAAATTAGCAAAGTTAAAAGTAAATTGTATTTTTGTGATGGTTGTCTCGTTTATTTTGATTCATTATCAGCTATAACTTTACACCAGAAAAATGATTGTAATCACCTATACACATTGACACCCTCAGAGGATATTAGGGTTGATAAGTTTGGAAAGAGTGTACCTGAAAATATTTTAAAATTTGAAAGCATAGAAAAGCAAATGCGAGTTCCATTTGTCGTATATGCCGACTTCGAATCGGTTCTAAAACCATTACCAATAGCCGAGCCAAGTCCTCAAAATTCTTACACAATGCAGAGTGTTAAACACGAACCATATTCCTTTGCATACGTCATAAAATGTTCTTTTAATGATACTGTTTCTAAATTTGAATTGTACCGCGGAAATGATGCAGCCCAAGTATTTGTTTCTCGTATAGAAAGCGATTTAAGGCACCTTTATAATACATATCTAAAAGATATTAAACCAATGAACCGTTTAACACCTCAGGAAGAGAATGAATTCGCGAATGCTAAAACATGTTGTATATGTGAGCAGCCTTTTATCGACAATGAAAAAAAAGTAAGAGATCATTGTCACATAACGGGGAAGAAACGATTTGGTGCTGCTCATTCCGTCTGTAATTTAAATTATAAACTACCTAATTTCGTCCCTATTATTTTCCATAATTTAAGCGGTTATGACTGCCACCTATTTATTAAAGAATTATGTCGTCATGGGGATAATATTAACGTCATAGCCCAGAGTAAAGAAAAATATGTTTCATTTACAAAGAGCATTTACGTTCACGATTATGTCGACAAACAAACCCTATCGATCAAGAAAAAATATTTAAAGTTGCGATTCATTGATAGTTTTAAATTTTTATCCGCTTCGTTGGAAGACTTGGGTAGTGGTTTAGATATTGATAGTTTCAGGGAAACGGGAAAACACTTTCCTGATCGGTATCAATTCGATCTAATGCGGAAAAAAGGTGTTTTCCCATACAGTTTTATTGATTCTTTAGAAAAAATGAATATCCCAAATCTTCCAACAAAAAATCAATTTTATGATACACTAAAAGAGGAACATATAAGTGATGAATGCTATGACAGAGCCAAGGATGTGTGGTCATCGTTCAAATGTAAGAATTTAGGGGACTATTCAGATTTATATTTAAAATCAGACGTGACATTGCTATGCGATGTATTTGAACAATTCCGCGATATGTGTTTAAATATTTATAAACTCGATCCTGCGCATTACTGCACTCTTCCAAGTTTATCATTTGTTTGTATGTTGCGCATGACCAAGGTAAAGTTGGAGCTCTTGACTGATATCAGCACAATTAATTTTTTTAAAAAATGAATTCGCGGGGGTATAAGTCAGTGTTCAGAAAGGAAGCATATTGCCAACAACATATTTTTACCCGACTATGACCCTACAAAACCAGAATCGTTTATTACATATTTAGATGCAACAAATTTGTATGGTCATAGTATGTCACAAGCATTACCATTTGGAGGTTTTAATTGGTTGTCGGAGCGGGAAATATTGGATTTAAACATATTGGATGTTGCCGATGACAGTCCGGTTGGCTATGTTTTAGAAGTGGATATTCATTATCCGGAAGAATTGCACGATCACCATGCCGATCTTCCATTTTTAGTAGAAAATATTATACCTCCAACGGGAACATCCAAAATGTCGAAATTAATACCGAATGTTAATGATAAGAAAAACTATATTGTACACTACCGTACATTAAAACAAGCAATTAACAACGGCCTAATGGTAATGAGAACACACAGAATTTTAAAATTTGATCAATCTAAATGGTTGAAAAAATATATTGATTTCAATACTGATATGCGGAATAAATCGCAAACAAAATTCGGTAAAGATATGTTCAAATTGATCATAAATGCAATTTTTGGTAAAACCATGGAAAATGTGGAAAATCGCAAGGATATAAAATTAATAACCCAATGGGAAAACTCAAGAGGAAAATGTGGTGCTAGAGCCCTAATAGCTCGTCCTAATTTTAAAAGCTATTCCATATTTACTCAAGATCTCGTGGCAATACATATGAACCAATTGAAAATTAAATATAATAAACCTATATATATAGGATTTTCCATATTGGACATGTCAAAAACGGTAATTTATGATTTCTTTTACAATTTTATCAAGACGAAATTCGGTAAAGATGCTTCCTTACTCTACACAGATACAGATTCCCTGATATTAAAAGTATTCACAAATAATTTTTATCGCTGTATGACTGAGAATCCGGATAAATTTGACACGTCAAATTATGTGGAGGGAAATACATTTAATATTCAAAAGAGTATGTCAGTCTTGGGTAGAATGAAAGATGAGTTTCCAGGTGATCCGATAATCAGTTTTTATGGTACCGGGGCTAAGGCTTATTGTATAAAATCGATTAAGAACGAAGTAAAAAAAGCCAAAGGTATCAAGAAATCGGTTATCAAAAATAATCTTAACCTGGAAGACTATCGGAAAGTTGTAGAACAGGGCGGTTTAATTTTTCGTAAAATGAAAACTTTCCGAAGTCAATTACATAACGTTTATACCGAAATAGTAAACAAAGTAGCTCTGTCCCACAGTGATGATAAACGTTATGTAATTCCATCTTCTACAAAAACATTACCTTGGGGTCATAACGACATACAGTTCTATCAAACCACACCTGAGGAAAATGTTCGAAATGTTATGAGTGTGGTCGAAACGTTTTTATCCGAAGACGAAAAATTAGATCAACTTCTTAGTGTGATGGAAACGTTTCTGACTAATGATAATGTTTAATATAACGTGCTGGAAAATCCATACTTTATTGTATTTAGTTTTTTTCATAGAATATATATTTAACCTTGTATATTTCGACGCAAAGATTTTGAAGGACACATCGCAAGGCCGTCCGTGGGTGGAGCTGCATATTCAAGGTTATGGGTGGTGGGGTGGCTGCGCAGTAAAAATTAAGGGGTTGTGTTAGTGGGGGTGGTTGCATAAAACCAGATGTAGACATTGTATAACTTCAGTCTTAGACATTTGTTCAGTTTCAAAGTTCAGTTAAAATTACTACGCAACATATAAAAATGAGTTCATTCAGTGAATTTGGTGGTTCAATCAATAGTTTTGTTCTTGCTGAGTGTGTTGACTCGCTCGCCGATAATAGTTTCGACATCGAAAAGTTTAATTTTCTAACACCTGGCGCATTCGAAGCAGAGTGTGGTGATGCCGGCAACAACAAATTAGACGCTGCCAGCAACAACAAATTAGATGATGCCAACAACACCAAATTGGACGATGCCATCGGTGGCTACATAAACTGCTTTCCACTAGATCGACAAGAAGAACCGCAGCCCGCAGTGAATATAATTAGCGATATAACAATAAAGGAGGCAGCAAAACCTTCAATACTGAAGAAAGTCCTTATGAAAGGCTCAAGATTTGTACAAGGAAAAAAACGTAAGGTGGAAAGCAGTCAGCCACAACCGTCAACATCTGGGTTGGGGGAGCGTGAGCCACAGCCGTCAACATCCGGGTTGGGTGGGCCGGTGTCACCTATAATCCGACAAAAAAGAAGGATTACAAATAAAGCAAAATTGATGACACCAAAAAAAATTGTTACCGACCAACCCGAAGATGGAGTTCCAAATAATCTGGGGCCATTTTCACAGGATGAAGACGGTGAGGTGATGGCACGATTGACCAATATGAAGACGGTTTGGGGTGATAAATTAGATCAGTGTAGGAGAGAGGCTGTGCGGTGTAGGAGAGAGGCTGAGCGGTATATGAGAGAGGCGAGCGACTGGGAGGCTCGGATGGAAAAGTATGAGCGACGTCTCTCATTCATACGCAAGTAAAAGAAATAAAAAAAAATAGACTTGAATGTGTAGTTGTAAAATCGGCGTCTTGTGTTTACCATTCTATATTTAATAGGATAGGATAGTTTTTAAATATGTTTTAGTACTAAGTTTTTAACCGAACATCACTGCGGGCATTTCCCTTCCGATGTAGTTGAACCTTGTCGCTGGTGGGAGGGCTTAAGGTTGTTATATAATAGACGTTTTTTTTTATTTGGTAATTCATTGAGTCAATTATTGTAAAACAACCAACCAATAAAACTACAAAAAATAATAAGTATTGAAATTAATTTGAAAATAATAATAATTATTTAGTCCTTAAGTAATAAGATGAATTGAAAAAAAAATATATTATGTCACATATCTATATATAACCCAGTAAATTGTGTGTGTGTCCTATTATGAAAATAAAAGTTTTAATAAACCAATATGTCTCTTATTCCAACGAAAATGTATTAAATGTTTTCTTTAGACCCCAAAAGATATAAACACATCGAAAACTCCCTTTAAGCTCAATTAAAATAGCACCTAAAAATTAGATAGGAAGTCGAAATGGTTTTTTGCCCGTTTTGCCGACCACCTTTGGACGTTATAATATCGAAAACGGTGATAGATAGAGAAAAAAGTTTTAGATAAAAAAATTCCTAAAATCGAGTTCTACAAAAACGTCCACAGGACCTACCTCGTGGGAGTTACCGTTCGAGAGTTACGGACCTCTGAAGTCGGCGATTTACGCGTTTCTTGAAAAATCGCGATTTACGTGTAACTTTGAACCGCTATATCTCGAGAACGGTAGCTCGGACGGGAGCGCGCTTGGTGTTGCCGGACGTAGGTCGTCTAGTTCTACAAAAAGTTAAATGGTGACGATATTGTCCGACGCATTCCTGACTTTGTCAACGCGCTGGTGCACATTTTTGTTTTGAGCGATTCCCGAGCCTCGGGGGTGCGAGATAGCGACTTGGGTTAAATGTAAAAGTTGTTCGCCTAAAAAAAAGTCATCGTTTGGTAAAGTTATCGTTCGTCTATCTTTCGCCGTTACCGAGATTCGCTTTTGCGAAGTTGACAAAAAAATTGCGTTTTTTGCTCAGCTACGTCCCCCGCACCTCCTGACAAATTTTTAAAAACTTAAAAAAAAAAAAAAATAATTTGGTTTGATCTGCGATTAGTGTCAATCCAATAACCTAACCTAACATAACCTAACCTAACCTAACCTAACCTAACCTAACCTAACCTAACCTAACCTAACCTAATCTACACTAATCTACACTAAGCCGGACCTGAACGATCGGGCACACCCAAAATTGAAAATTTTCAAGAGACGAAAAAAGTTTCAAATAAAAAAAAGTTGACTTTCGAGAAAATCGAAAAAAAAATTTAAATTTTAAAATACTCTATACTTATATTGATAATTTTAAAAATTAGACAAATAACACAAACACATTAATAAAATCAGTATTTATTTATAAAATTATATATATATATATATATATATATATATATATATATATATATATATATATATATATGGTACAATTAAATGTTGACATTCTATACATCGCCACCATCCATTTTGCACCATTCCGTAGTAGCATCTTCACGTAGTGGAGTCGTCATTCCCTTCCTGCGTATCTTCTGAAACATCAGGCACTACCCACCAACTACTGTCGGCTGGACCATCAAACTCACCACGTGGTGATGGTGGACTCCACCAACTTGATGAGTCAGGCAGACTGGCTTCAGCCGACTCCTCTTCCTGACCCTCCTCATCAGACGAAGATTCATTTTGCACAACAAATCTCTGGCCCATTTCAACTGTTTCGTCGTCGTCGTCGGAATCAGACGAATCTGACCGGTTATTTAACCGCACTGTTTCAACATCAAATACCCAAGAGTTAGAAGAGCTGCAAGACATGTTCGTTTTGCAAACTGATTTGGAATATAACAGAAATCTTAAACGTCAACCTTATATATATATATATATACTCTTTGTATCTTATTATGTAGTCCGTTGCGCACCCAAGGTCCTATGACGTCGCATACCCTCAAGGTCGGGGAATATAGCAACGCTCTCAGGGAGGGTCGAATCTTAATTCAAGGACGAATAGAAAAGTCCTATGACGTCACCCACCATCAAGGTCGGGGAATTAGTAATGCTCTCGGGGTCGGATCTTAATTCAAGGACGAGTGGAAACCAAATTTTTATATTAATTTACCTTTTAGAACTTAGACTAAAATAAAATTCAAAATAACTGGTGCAATATGTTTTATTATTTAATTGTTGACATTAGTTGCTAAACTATCTATTACACATATATTAAGTTTTATATCAAAACACTAAACTATATAACAATATATGGATATACTAAGATATACTTTAACATATATGCCAAATATAAAGTATAATAATTATAAATAACTAAACGACTAAACAAGCTTATTTGATGCAGAACCATTTAACATATTATAACTAAAAATAGAATCGTGAATTATTAATGCGAAAACTTTAGTGTCTTTAGGAAACCGACTGTTACGTGTTTCAAATTCAATCTTGACATCCAGAGTTGACGAGTTTACAGCTTCCACCTGATGCGAGCAGTCAATAACAAACAGCGGATTTTTCATGTATTCGCCAAAATCCATCATTGGATCGTTAAATTCTCGACCATAATAACTGCTTTGGAAGTTTTCATAGTTATAATAGGGCGCTGCATACAATTTCTTTGAAAAATCCAAATTCCATCTTTCATAGGGGAATACTGTTGAATTAAGATAAACTCGAATGTCACTTATATTTGCATTTGTAAATTCAGTCGCATCTTCTTTATAGCTATCCGCTTTTCCAATATTCTGAAATCCGATAATTAAATAACGAGGTTTCTCTAGACTTGTACTCGTTCTTATAGCCCAAACATCGGATGAAGTTTGTCGGAGAGCGGGAAGCTCGTAAAGATCCCACATACGGTAAGCCATTCGGATATTTGCATTATTACCACCTTTATTAATACGTGATAATAGTTTTAGCTTTTGTCTATCCTCGGGAACAATGTGACGTATTTTCCACTCCAGTTTGTCAATTTTAATGTCGGCTTCAACTTCTCCAATATAACAGTTGTTAAAAGTGCGGGCAATTATTATAATCAATTCCTGTTTAATGTTAAAAATCCCCTTCGTATAATCCTCAGCAAAACCCATCAGATATTTTAGGGGTACTTTGCCAGAAAATACATTACTAGCGGTATCCACAATGTGTTGGTTTTCTTTATTTAGACCCCATCCGCATGTAAGAAGCGGTTTCAGCTGTGTACTACCAATGGAAACCATTGTTTTAAGAGCTGTAGTCACACCTGGTTTTCTGACAACTGCAACTTTCTCACCGCCTATCTCATATCGAATTTCCTCAAATAAAAAAGCTAATAAATTATTGGATAAAAAACACTTTTTTGTAGCGTCTTTTGGTTTAAATGTTCCTTCGACATATATGTAGCTTTCCGATATATCCAAAATTATGTCTTGAAAGTGAACTGGGATACGAATTTCATCGGAATTTTGGAATTTAGGTGATCCGTAGGGTTTATATGTATGTTCTTGCAGGCTTATGATAGAATTATTCAAAATAGGTTCAGTAAAAACCTCAATTTTTTCACTACTTGTCATCATGTTCGTTGGCTTCGTACTTTCAAGCCGATGGATTGAAGGAATCTACGATCTTTGGCAGAGAGACGTTGATATCCTTTTGGTCCGACGTCGTGATCGTGAATGAGCTCTGTTTTAGCGACATGTTTCTTTTTATTAGGTTTCGTTATTGTTTGACATATCGGAGAAAACATGTACGGTCGGCGGTTGTAACAAAAACCCATCGTTAGACTAGTTTTTTTAGCTCCAGTTTAATAATAATCTTCTCGTCGTTGAAATCGATAAGATCACCGTTGTCGTCCAAGATGCGTAGAGTAATGTTGTCAATGAACTGACGTCCTTCAGGCTTCAACGGCAAATAAATAAGGTTTGTGGGTTCTTTCGTTATCTTATAACCAGGTTCAACATCAATATCAAATTCAAATAAAATATGACATTCTTGTGAGTTCAGGTATGCTCCAGAGATAATATTACAATCAACACGTATTATGCGTACTTTCATAATGTCTACTTGAGAGGTTGATTCATGTTTTTTGTTGTC
>JAUTXW010000404.1:0-19976 GCA_030620095.1 Kuschelorhynchus macadamiae
ATGTTTTTGTTTTTTGGTTCAGTTCACTGCTCCTTTTGGGAGGGAAGTAAAAAGGTGTATATTTTTGCAAAAGAACTCGTCGACTACAACTTGTAATGCCAGAAGATCCAAAAAATTAAAATAATCGTAAACCGTTTTCACACCTGCGAGTGGTTGTTCGATTTGACCATTAAATTGATCAATAATATAGAATAAAACATTTACTTGAAATAATTATTCTGCTTTAATAAACCTATGATCACTAGTTATTTCGTCATAATTTCTTAATTATGGGTCGACGATTTGCTTTAAAATTGTGGGTCAATTTTCCATTTTTTGCCACGTTTCCTGCTTCAATTTGAATTTCAACTAAAAAGTTCCTTAATTGTTTGACATTATTTTTGGCTCGATCCAAAATTTTTAGACTCGTTAAGACCGATATCGTTTCTTTGTAAAAGCTTTGAAGCGAAGTTAATTTCACTTGAAATTAAACATTACAATTTTTCAAAAACAAATTTAAATTTGGACATTTTATTTTTTAAAGCTAAATCTTCATTGTTTTCATTGTTATTAGTCGACTGTAAATGAATTTTTGTTAATGTTCTTAAAATATCAAAGGAACGTAATCTAACTGCTATAATTGATGAAATTCGTCCAGACCATCGAGTGGGATTTATTTTTTTCAATGTTATTTGTGATTCAGAATTAAATGACCCGAGTAAATGCCCTCTTTTGATGCTTTATCCAAAGAATGAATAAATTTTTTTATTAACGTTAAAAAATATTGATCCACTACATCCGCTATCATCATTTATGACCAAGTTAAGATTATGACTAGTGCAGTGTTTTTGTTTCTACCGCGTTATAGGCACCGCTCATAACACCGGCATTATAATAAAATATCCTTGGCCATAACACTTTTTATTGTAATATTGAGAAATATGGATAACACCTCATTATTCATACTATGGAAAAACCCTTTGCAACAACATTATGCTCCTCTCCATTACACGATCAGAGAAAAAAAAAATTTCAGTTCTACAATACTTTACTTTTATTGATTATTATTTTTCGTATTAAGCTAAGTAACTTAGTCACAAAAAAAAGTCAATGGGCTCGTCCGGGATTTGAACCCGGGACCTCCCGCACCCTAAGCGGAAATCATACCCCTAGACCAACGAGCCGCTGACGAAATTTAATTAACGCTCTGTCATTAGCCAATGTATTGTGTATACCTCCTTTCACTTTTCAGTCGAGTACCTATGCCTCATGTAACTCATGATAACAACTTTCAGCTGATTTATTTATAAAAACATTAACCTTAGCCTAGATATGTTTTAGTTTGATGTAAGAAATGTACCGGGTGTGAAGTGAAATCATGAAAAGTGAGGCACATTGTCTTGTCGTCACATTGTATATTTATTCCTTTACAGTTTACACGATCTGATACTCAAAACGCAAGGTGACATTATTTTTACGTTGATATATGGTATTCTACGTTATATAAACGTGAAATTTTCAATTTTACTAAACAATTTTTGGTTTCAGAAACGTTCTAGAAACATACATACAGGGACGTAGACAGAAAATGAATTTTGGGGGGGGGGCAGTTGTGGGCACACATATTTCTAGAGGGGCCTATATACAGGGTCTGTCATTAGTGTGTCAAAGTGTCAAATATTTACAATTTATGTATTTGCGTTCCATTGACCAATCGAAAAATGATTTTTTTTTTCAATCAATATTTCGTTTTTTCATTGTTTTTGTTTTTTTTTGTTTTAAGGTAAATTTTGCTTTGTCCATAAAATTCTAACAATTTTTTTTTGCTGTACGAGAAATTGTTGAACCATGTTCTCGAATGACTGGAATTGGAAAGTCCACCGTTTTCAAATTATTGCGGGAGAGAAAGATAGCAGGTTAAGTGGAACCTCCCAAGAAAATTCCAGGAAGACCAGCAAAAGTCCTGGATCAAAGGACACTAAATATGCAATTCGAAGAAAAGTTCACTCTTTTTATTTTAAAAAAGACAGACACCTTAGACTATAAAACAAAGGATAAACTCAACATTTCATTCATAATTAGTTTCAAAAGTTGGGTATATTATTGTTTTTCGCATGCTATGGGTGCGAGAGATAACATATATCTTCCTCTGCGTCGCCGGTCCAAAAAATGGCAACCTTGTTGGCTTTCACTATGGACTGAACCAGTGGTGGCTCGTTTATCTTTAATTTAATATATGTTTATATGTTAGACGCGTAGTCAGAAATTCGGGCAGGGGGCTTAACATCAGAAAGGAGGTGATATTAATATTTTGCGGTCCCTTTGACTTTCCTTGTAAGAGAAAAGTATTCTGATCGTATAGAAATCGCCCTCTGAGATTTTTCCAGATCCTCACGTTTCAGGGATTTTGAAACTCTCAAATCCGTCGGTCTGTCTGTTTGTTTGCGGCATAACTAAAAAATTACATATCCGGTAGACTGCAAATCTTGGTCAAAAAATTAAGAGTCATATGGTAATATTTTTGTGAACATCCAATACGACGGAACAAAATGGCGGCCTAATAAAGTGTTAAAAAAATATTGCTAAAAAACTGCTAATACAATTTACCTCAAATTTTGCCTAAAAATCAAATGTAACCTAGGAATAAACTGGTAAAATTTTGGTGAGCAGCCTCTTTGGCTAAACAAAACAGCGGCCTAACTAAATGTTTAAAATATCAGTATCAAAAAACTATTTATTCAAATAAGTTGAAATCTTACACAAAAATCAAGTGGGAAAATGGGATGTAAAATTTGGTATATCCTATATGGCGAAACAAAAGGGCGGCATAATTTAATGTTTAGAAAGTCAGTAAAATTCCATTTCCTACAAAAAAAGTCTCTTTTTATGGAGGCAAATAATAAATATCATAATTGATTTTTTTTATAGATAAGTACATATAAAATAATACCGATAAATAAATCAAAAATTAAAAAATGATATGTATTTTTGTATGTTCGTAAGTATGTTAGAAAAATAAATTTTAAAAAAATCAAAGCATTGTTCTTTGCCCGAAGCATCCCTCATAACAAATTCCAAAACAAACATTGTATTTGTAATTTCTCATAAAGTAAGACTTGGGTTCAAAAATAAGTTCTTTTCACAGAACCTTCGTAATAAAAAAATCGACATTTATTTAATGTGTTAATTTATTGCAAAATAACTATATGGATATATAAACTATGTTATATTTGTAAGTGGTAGAATCTGTTACGAGGGAAGTTACGGGTAAAAGAAAATTTACCGTTCTTTTAAATAATACTGCAAAATGTTAAAAGGTTTTTAATTCTTTCATGAATTTTCAAGTAGTTTAGTGACAAATATTGCAATCAGTTGTTTATTTATGTGACAGAATAATAATAGTATTACTAGGAACTGAACAGGTACGTATAATACAAGTATATACCATTGAAACTATCGAATGAAGGATGTAACGAGACACTTTTAAAGAAGATGAAATTAAAGTTTTAAAAACAGTTGGAAATATATTTATTTGTTTATTATCCCAACAGACATACATATATATACAAGAATTAAAAACCTTTTAACATTTTGCATATATATATATATATATATATATATATATATATATATATATATATATATATATATATATATATATATATATATACCTGGTGGTCCTTTTAAAGTGTTACAAAGCGATATTGAGAAAACGGCTGATTGAAAATAAATGAAATTTCTAGGGATGCAATGGGTCGCTGGGGGCCATTTTTTGACGGAGTAAGTAATGTTTCAACCCTTTCCACAGTTCTCCAGAAAAAAATACGTTATAATCATTGAATAATTTAATGTGAATGTCAATGTGACTACGCTTAATTCAACAAAATTAAAAAGAAAATCAACAGAAAAAAAAACTGAAATTAGGTACATGATTTTATTTTATCAGATGTTTAAAATGACGGCGATTTTGTTCTAAATATTTATCAACTCTCTTTCGAAAAGAATTCCGCACTCTGAATAACATATCTGGGGTGATTTCACGAACTGCACGCGTTTCCAGGTCCAGTTTTCTTTCCAGATTCGTAATATCCAGAAAAAACTACGTTATAATCAACGAATAATTTAGTGTCAAAAATTAAAAAGAAATTCAACAGTAGAAAAAACTGATATTAGGTACATAATTTTATTATAATAGGTATTCGAAATGACAACCATTTTGTTCAGAAGCATTGTCGTTATTTTTTCTACATCCTCCGAGAATTACCATGTCAACTGGGTAAAAAAATACGGTATTTTGGTTAGGTTATGTGATTAATTATTTTTTTTCTGATTTTTTGGGAGCTCTGCGGCACTGCAGCAATGATTCACTAGCCGCCACTATTGCAGTTATCATGACAACGAACGACTTAACATGTTATGATATTGCCAGTAATTTTCTTAAATTATCTTCGAGTTTAAAGCCTTTAGTTTAAGCGTCTTGATAAAATAAGTGTTCATTGTGTTCGTTTAATGTTTTTTTTTAAGTTCTGTTCGTTTATTATTTAGTTGTGTTATTTCTGTTCGTATTTAATAATCTTAGTTGAGATTTTAACTACCTATCCTTAAAATGAATGAATTGGACTGCCAAGTTGACATGTTATTAATTCTCGGAAAATGTAGAACAAACTATCGCAATGCTTTTGAACTTTGCGAGGTAAGATTTCCCTACTTACCACCAAAATCTCACATGGCGTTTAAACGATTAAAGACTGGGAGTCGCCAAACAGGCCAACTCTCATCCAGAAAACGCAGCAGGAGGAAAACCAAAACGAACGACGACATGGCGGTAGGAGTTTTGGGAACAGTAGCTCTCAACCCTCATATTGATTCCTGAGAACTATACAAAAGATGCCGGGATGTGTAAAACATCCGTTCTCAGGATTATGCACAATTTTAAATTTCATCCTTACCAAATTACCTTACATCAAGAATTAGTATGGACAGGACTTCGAGAGACGGGTGCAATTTTGTCGGTGGTTTCGACTATGGATCAACTAAAACAACTCACTGGAGAACATAATATTTTCTGACGAAGCAACATTCACTAACCATGGTCAAGTCAATCGTCACAATGTGCATTATTGGGCTGAAGAAAATCTATACTGGATGCGAACAGTCGCTAATCAACACCCTTGGTCGATAAATACTTGGTGTGGGATATTTGGCAATGTTATTATTGGACCTCATTTTTTCGATGGTAATCTTAATGGAATGCAAAGATTGATGCCAAATATTCCAGAGCAACAACGTGAAGCAATTTGGTTCCAACAAGACGGCGCACCACTACATTACTGTCGAGAAGCACGTGCTATATTGAATGGCACTTACCCTAACAGATGGATTGGACGTGGGGGACCAGTAAATTGGCCTGCAAGATCGCCAGACTTAACCCACTTAACTTGATTTTTTGTGGGGTTTTGTCAAAGAAAGAGTTATAGTGACTGCTACAGCCGAAAACTTGAGAGAAAGGATTACGCGTGCAGTTCATAAAATCACCCCAGATATGTTATTCAGAGTGCGGAATTCTTTTCGAAAGAGAGTTGATAAATGTTTAGAACAAAATAGCCGTCATTTTGAACATCTGATAAAATAAAATCATGTACCTAATATCAGTTCCCGACTGTAAACGTAACGTCGAAATTTCCAGGCGGCGAGTGGCGGAAGCAGTGCGAAAACCGAAATAATATCTACCCCAAAAAAAATATGATTTATTTAATAAAAAAATGACATATTTAGGATTGTGTTTCGGCGGGAACTCGGATAGTTTTTGTTGTGACAAAAAAAATGGTCCTCACTTTGTTGTATGCCGTTCCTCAACGTCGGGTGTACACCACTTAAATAGAAATAGCGATTTTCCGAAAACTCCGGGTCTGTTCTTTTTGAAAGGTGGCAGCCCTATCGCCAACACGGTGGAATTTCTACTAAAACTAGTAGAATTGTGTTTGCTAAATATAGGATCACATTTATATTGAAAAAAAAATGTATTAATTCATATATGGGAGTGAGGACCTTTCTTTATTAGTCGATAACAAAATTATAAACTTATGACGGATAATGACGGAAATGGGTTCGATTGTGTTTATTTAGTTGATAATATTTATAAGCCCACGTATATTACGTATTTTTTGAGACAATTTTTTTAAAGTTTTACATTACATAATATTTCTTGTACGGAGTGTTCGGTTATATTTTGAACGGGGTCAATACGCTTTATTTCTCAAAATATCAAAAAATTTCACACACAAAAGTTTTAGGATTTAGCCTGAATCGTCAGAATTCATTATCAAAAAAAAAACATGAAAATTGGAAATTGGGAAAAAGAGCACCAGCTTTGTTCTTTTAAATGGAACACGCTGTATATTTTTAGTTTATTGAGAAGAGATTTTTCTCCTGATTGCAAATTAAGTATAGTAGAAATAATAGAAAGCTTTGGTTTCAATTGTTTTTACTTCAAAATGGCCGTTCTGTCACTCAACTTGTTTTAAAATATTATGCGCTTTGCCTTGGAAAACTAATGGGCGGCTTTTAATTCAACTGTTTTGCTTTTTATATTATGGTCGTTCTGTCATTAACTCATACACCTACCTACTTGTCGAAAATAATAATACCTAATAATTACTATAATTATTACTTGAAATGATAGGAGAGATGTTAGTATAAGAAAATGAAGTAACAAGCGTTTTGGTATTATTTTTATGTTAAACAAGTTACAATAACGCTATCTGTAGAAAACAAACAAGAAACTAACAAATAAAAAAGTCAAATTATTAAGAATATTTATTATTAAATTTGGTCTACCCAGCTGCCTTGATTCAATATACATTTCTGTAATAATTCTGAAAATTTGCGCGAGTTATGACTTTAAAAGTGAATTCGGAACTATTTTGATTTAAATTGTTAATTTCAGCTTGTATTTTTCTATTGTAATATACTTTATTCTTAACCCTTTCGCGTCTAATGGGTCACATGTGTCCCATAAAAACTTCAAAAAATTCTAGAGGGATACGTCTGTAGGTATTTAATAACCGTGCAACTGTGTCCCACGGGGGGCGAAAATCTTAATAAACAGTTTGGCGCCTAAAATTTTCCGTTGCAGCACTGCAGTGTTGGTTCTGCAGTAGAAGAGAGTATAGGCAAGCACGTGGCTGCGTAAAATTCGTTTTTAAATATTATTTCAGAACAGTTTTAGAATATAAAAATTGGTTGTGTTTATTTCTAAAATGAATAGGTAAGTCAGGCAATAATTTATTATTATTTTTATTTGTTTGCTCTCACTATTTTTTGTATTTTTTTTACTATGGGTCGTATATGTCCCACTAGCATTCTTTAGTGGGACACATGAATCCCACTCGAATAATATGTTTTTATTTTTTCAGAAAAAGAGGTCTATCCGAAAAAGAATTAAATTATAAACGAGAGCACCTGGGGGATGAACCTGAAGATAAGGATGATCCATATCAAGATAGTGGTTCAGAGTATGTCCCTTCCGACAGAGAATCAAGTCAAATAGAAACTAACTTGCTTGAACCTGAAAGTGAGGGATCCAGTGATAAGGAGGAGCTAAATACAAGTTCGGACCAAGATATAAGTGTTACAGTTCCCTAAAATAGGCCTAAAACCCCGATTTTGAACCATAGCCCTGCTCAAGTTGATTGGCAAGATGCTGATAATAATTTTGTTCCCCGGAAAAATGTGCCCACTGGCAAACAGGCTATTGCTTTGATAGCACTCAATCGTTCCTCTAGTTAACTAGATGTATTCCTGAAAATGTTTCCAAGAAGTTTGTTTATTTTTATTTCTCAGTGTACCAATTAGAGATTAAATATTTTGAAAGAAACAAAACGCATCAAAATTGAAAACTCTGATCCCTCTGAAATTATGATTGTTATGGGTAGTTTGCTTGTAATGAGCTACAACAGAGTTCCTAATATGCAGTTATACTGGTCCACTAATAAATCAATGGGAAACGAAGCACTAAAGTCCGCCATTTCTAGGGACCGGTTCTTGTTACTACTTTCAAAATTATATTTTAATGATCCATTAAAACCAACAGATGCCATACTGTACTACATTGACGAAGTCATATTCTGTCTAAAGCAAACTTTTATACTGGTCGTTCTGATAGTTCTTACCAATCAATAGATGAAAGTATGGCCAAATTCAAGGGCAGATCTGTTCTGAAACAGTACATGCCCCTAAAACCAATTAAAAGGAGAATCAAAATTTGGCAAAGGTGTGACGCTATAACGGGTTATGTTTATGATCTAAATATTTATGCCGGAAAAGAAACGCAACAGTTGGAAGGGACACTGAGAGAAAGAGTTGTTACAAAGCTGTGTGATACAATTCAAAATCCTAATGTTTCATTATGTTTTGATAGATTTTTTACCTCGGTAAATCTTTTGAATAACCTGCAATATGCCGTAGTGGATGTATAGTAGTAGTACTGGTTTGCTTGCTGCAAAATGGAAGGATACAAAAGACGTCATTTTACTTAGCAATTGCCATAAAGCAAAAGTTGGTCAGATCGAGAGGAAAAATAAATATATGGGAGTCGTTGATCTGGCGGACCAGTTAGCCGGGTTATATGACATAGATAGAAAGTCAAGCAAATGGTGGAAAAAAGTTTTTTACAAGTTATTACTAACAAGTATGGTAAATGCATGGGTGTTGTATCAGGAAATACAACACAAAAAGATTCCACTTATACATTTTATCGTGCCACTAGCAGAACAACTCATTAGTTGCGGAAGAAAAAACGCCGGTGTAAAACGACGCCGTCTCTATGGAAGACCATCTGGAAGATCCATGTATTTACAAAACGTTGGAGAGCATCTACCCGTTGAAGGAACTACACGTCGAAGATGTCACAGTTGCCACAAAAAGAAAAAGGAAAAGCGAACCAAAATCGTATGCAGTTACTGCAATGTTGCATTATGCATGGACTGTTTTTCCAAATTTCATTACTAAAATTTATTATGTTTTATATAAAAGAATGCGTATTTTCTTAATAAATATTTTTGATTTATAATAAAATATGTTTTTGTTCTTTATATATCCAGTGGGATATATATCGTCGCTGTTATTACGAAGGGGCCTATCTCGATTTTTACAACTTTTCAGGAGAGCGGTTTAAAGAAATTTGTGTTGATAATTTTGGTTGTATCATTGACACTTTCGTCTTATTTAAAATTATTTTTTCAGAAAAACGTAGATAAATCAATGTAGAATGATCAGGCATACTATTTTTTTTTCAAATTATATATGTTTAATTTTAATAAAATATTAAATGAGATAGGCCCTTTTGTAAAAACGATAACAGTTCGATTTTGTACATAAAACCAAATAGGCCCCTCTATTATCAATGTTTTTTAATGAAACGGTAGACGATTTATTTACTTTTAATATATTTATTTTTACAAAAAAATGTTGCAAAACATTATTATAAACAAAATAAAAGCAAAATGTGTCTTCAAGTCTATATACCCAGTTATTACGTTGTGTTTCACCAAATAATAACAGTTTACATACCACTTTAACTAAAACTTAAATTTTTAACAAAAAAGAAATTCTCCTCAAAAAAACTCACTAAAAAGTCACTAGATACTAAGTTTGTGTGTGCGGCAAAGAACTGTAAAACAACACATCTTCGGGAGATCTAATGACAGGCTTGTTACCACTACAAAGTGTCATTAGGTCATTGTATTTTTGCAAAGAAATTGGCCTGGGTTCTTTGTTCAACTTTAAAAGAGCTATAGTACTACCACTTTTTCGTTTTATGGTGATAGCTCGATATTGAGTTTCCAGATGACTGGTTTTGAAAAACAACTTGTTCGGACTATCTTTTTTTACTGAAAACTCAAAAATGTCGGTCCACTTAAAATCCTTGCCTTCGTCGTCAGTTCTTATTGACTTGAATCTATAATCTTCGCTTAATTTTTTAAAATTGAAAAAGTCATCGAAATTTAAAGTATAAACTTGATAAGGCTTTTTTTGTCTGGCTAGACGAAATACGGGTACAAGTTGACTCGGAGTAAATAAATCACCAGCCTTTTTGATTGCGTAACTAATGGCACTATGTGCGGAGTCCCCTTCACTTTGTCCGTGATTGGGAGAAAAAAAACGTAGGCTGATTTCTTTTAAATTCTCGCAGTTTAAAACAGTGTACAAAAGAGCAGCTGCCATAATTGAATTTTTATTCTGCCCACCGCACCCATCAGCGAATAGGTGGGCGGAGTGAATTTTCTTTTCTTGATCGTACTTTTTTAAGGTTTTGAAAACAGCAGTGGCAATTTCGGAGGCTCCACGACCACTTGCACATTCATGCCAGGTAAAACAAAAGCAGTCTCGACTACCAAGATCGTACACGGTTAAATTAAAGACGCTTAATCTTCTCTTATAAAAGACTGCTCCATCATTTGAGATAGGTAAATTTATTACCTGCTGAAGATCAAAACAGCCACTATAAATTGTTGGATCATTTTGGGCACTATTCTTAATCTTTTCTTTTATTTCCCTTACAGCAGTCTTCTGTAAAATGTGTTTTTCATACGCGTCTCTAATTTTTAGTTTTTCCTCTTCTGTACCGTCATTTTGAATTCTACACAACCCACACTGGTCCTTCTTAGGCTTATGGAATGACAGATTCATACTCCGAAAAACCAATCGATATAGAGAAAGACATGTTTTTTTTGCATTCGGTTTTAATTCACTTAGAAACATTTGATACATTCTACTAATTGACAAATCTCCATTAAGGTACTCTCTGGAACTACTTTGCCGACAGTAATGGGATTCCACCCGAGGGAACCTATTTATGTGATTAAGAATTTGGTCCCTTAAAACTTTATCATTCTCGGCCACTGCTCCATTACGACCACCGCGTTTTTCTTCCTCCAAAACACCGGACTCTTGCAGTTTCTGAAGTGAGGTACGCATTACCTTATCGCTAATACCCAGCGTATTAACAAACATTTTACGACACACTTGAACTCTTGTGCCCTCTAAAGAAAGATAAAAGAAGTTAGTGTAGACTCGACGCGATTCCCCACCAGGTTTTGTACTACTTTTTTTGACTTTTTGTTCTACAAAACGCACAATGAACTCTCGTTGCAGTTTTATATTGCCCAATCCATTAAAGTCTGAAAATATTTTTTGTCTATGTTCTTCACTAAATTCTGCACATTTTCGCCCACCTTTCCTGCACCACGCTTTATTACACACCGGTCCTAAAGTACGAGCTGAAACTATTTTTTTAGTGTTCACAGAACAATATTCTCTGCCGCTATTCCGCAAGGTTTTTGCCACTTTCTTCTTATTTACCCTAGGTATCTTTTCTTCACGATGCTCTTTTGGTGCTCCTTCAACTAAAAAATTTTCAGGATTTTTCTTGTCACTTTGCAATAATTTTTTAACTGGTTTCGATTTTTTTGAACTAACAATTTCGTCGTCACTTTCTATCTTCGAACCATGGGTATCACAATTCGGTTCGTCCACTTCAAAGTGTTCCCAACAAATTAGTATGGAACATCGAAAGCATGAGCTAAAAACTTCTGCTTTGCAGTTTGTTACTTCACACGTTTGTCTGTATGTTGGATCCTCGTGGTCACTTACATCATCATAGGGTTCGGTTACGTCCGAACTTGCTTGAATAGTCCCCTCGTCAGCGGATAATGCACTGCTTGATTCCGCCATCTTTTTTGGACTACTAATTTGGCTATCAGCAACATAGTTATTTAGAATTGTTAACTTACTCAGAGGCACATCATCACTAGAAGAAAAGTTTGAATGAGCAATGTCACAATTTTTGCTCGATTTATGACGAACTTGAATTTTTTTAGACAGAGGCTCGTTATCCGATGAATCAGAAGAATATTCGTTGGCTGTTAGCTTTTCAACCGCAACAATTTTCCCATAGTACCATTTGTTCTCAAAAAACATTTTTACTTGTGTGCCTATTTTGAATTTCTTATTTTTCTGGACAGTTTTTAGGCTGCCGGTATCCACACAGTTAACAGTTTTATCGTCCCCCTCCACAAGAACATCCATTTTAAAAGAAGATAACTAAAATCGCGGAATTTTGTAGGTACTGCTATTAATATCAATTCACTTGCCGACTTGTCTAGACAAGTTTAACACACCCTTTAACCACGTTACCTCAAAATCAACTAATCAGTCGCAAATGCGTGCCGCGTTTTTGTGTACCCTGCAAGAGGCACAATTGCAGAGTTGCAAAATTTAATTTATAGTTTTATTTTGCTACTTCATATAATTCTACATAAGCCTAAAATTGAAAAAAGCAGGTGTAAAAATAAAAAAATTTGTATGTTTTTAGCATAAAAAACTCCAAATATCGTTTATATTTTTGTTATTTTACTAATTTCGAATGTCTTTTTTAAATAAAATAATAATAATTAATAATTTAGTGGGCCTATGTGATAATATTACTATACATTTCGTCCACAAATATTATAACGTAAAGGCCTATATTAAGATTCGCCCAGCAAAACACGGATAAAATATACGACATAGGGGCCAATGTCAACTTTGGCCTTTACGTAAAAATATTTTAGTGGATAATCTAAGATAGGCCAGATTTGTATACTTCCATAAAATATAAACCGTGTAATATTGAGATAGGACAGTTTGTCATAACATAAATAAGGCCTGCTTATGCCTAAATATGGGTATAACTCATTTTCGCCAAATATCGAGATAGGCCCCTACGTAATAACAGCGACGATATGTCCCACTGAAATATTCTAGGGGGGCATATTTGTCCCATTGCAATATTTAAAAAAAAAACAAAGTTCTAAAATTCAAAAACGACTCAGGTCCCATAGTAATATAACCTTGAGCCTAAAAAACACCAAAAAAAAAGAAAAAAAAGTCGACGCGAAAGGGTTAAGGTATCCCCATAAAGGAAAATCGAGAGGCGAAAAATCGGGGCTATTCGCTGGTCAATTATATGTCTTCCTATCCACAGATCATATTTGTTGTTTAGATATTCGGTAACTTCGATGCAATTGTGTGAAGGGGCACCGTCCTGGTGCCAAATAAAGTTGTTCAAAACTTGGAGAGGTAGCTCTTCTAAAACCTCATCGATCTGATTTGGTAGTAGATCTAAATATCTTTGGCCATTCAAAGTATTCTCTATTACTACAGGCCCCAAAACTCTATTATCTGTCATACCACACCAAATGTTAATAGACTTCCGACCCTGAATTCGCACAATTTGTTTTTTACAGAGATTTGTGGTTGTCCAAAAGTGTTTGTTATTTCTATTAAACATACCTGCGGTGGTAAACGCAGCCTCGTCGATACAGATATTAGGATCATTCTGTATTCTTGTCAACATCTCTTGAGAAAATGCGACTCTTTGTATTTTATTCAATGGAGTTAAATTTTATACCTGTCTAAACCTATAAGGTTTATACTTGTAGTGCTTCAAGGTTTCGTAAATTTTTCACCTTTTTTAAGTTTATCACTGCGACTTCGATAGATCGTTCTGGGACTTCTACAAAAAAAAAAACGTGAATTATATTTTATTGAAAACAATAATAATAGTTTTAATTTCCTTACCTTCAAATCAAAGTTTTTCTGTTCTCAAAATTCTTCACAATGTAATAAATCGTAGATATTGAGGGAGCAACTAAATTAGGATACTCTCTCCTGTATTGATTTCGTGTTTCACGATAATTATTTACACGAAAGTATATTTTTTAAATATTGGCTTTTTCTTGATGAGTACATCCCATTGTTTTGAAAATAAAGGCAAAAAAGTGGCTAAGTAAGTGATGACAGAACGGCCATATTGAAGGAAAAACATAAGAACAATAATTATTGATTTCAAAGCCTCCCACTATTTTTCCAATACCCCAAAGCGGCTCATATTTTAAAACAAGTTGATAAGTGAGTGACAGAATGGCCATTTTGAAGTAAAAACAATTGAAACCAAATCTTGCTATTATTTCTACTATACTTAAGCCAGAGCGATTTTTCCACGTTTTTTCAAAATTATGGGATAATGATTACAGTGAGCATAGACAAACCATATATTTTTGGAATCAAGAGAAAAAGCTCTTCTCAATAAATTAAAAATATACAGGGTGTTCCACTTAAAATAACAAAGCTGATGCTCATTTTCCCAATTTCCGATGTTCATATGTTTTTTTTGATAACAAATTCTGACGATTCAGACTAAATCCTAAAACTTTTGAGTGTAAAATTTTTTGATATCTTGGGAAATAAAGCGTATAGACCCCGTTCAAAATATAACCGAACACCCTGTACAGGGTGTCCGGATTTGGTTGCAAAAGCAGGGTATCCCGCTTATTTTTAAAGATAGAACCTTGCGGTTTTCACGAACCTGAGCTAATTTTTTGTGAAACTCATGAAGCCGTTAACAAAATTTTCATAGCCTTCTTCGTTTATGAGATACAGGGCGAAATAGAAAATTTTGCATTTTGGGACCCCCCTGGTATCTCGGTTATCCTTTAACTTAACGCAAAGGAAAAAATTGCTGCTTATGCAGTTTTTTACGCTGGATCCAGTGGCGTAGTCATATTTTTCATTTGAGTTGTTATTTTTTAGATATGACCCAAAGTTGTGTTTTTTTAAATGGGACACCCTGTATATTTGTCCTGAAATTGATTTGTCCTTTTAAAAGCTTCTCAAAAATATATAATAGTATGGGTCTATTTTAATAAACAACAACAAAAATCCTAATTTTTATAATTATCATCCCAAATTTTGCAGTATGCCATGCAAAACGTGCCGTTTTCTTTTGTTTTCTTGGAAGCAAATGACATTTCCCAATTTTGTACACGTATATAAAATATAGCGCTACTTTTTTGTATTTATTTATTGTGTAAAAGTATATTTGCATTATTATGGAAGAAAACCAAACTTTCGAACATTATGAAAAGAACGATATGTTAGCTTGTTTTATATTAAGTAATGAAAATGTTGAAGCGGCTTCTGAGATGTATTTTAACAGGTAAATAGTTAGTTTTTAAGTATGTTGAAATACTATTGCTTAATTTTTATTTAGATATCCAGAAAGGAGGCAACTTAATATATCCACTTTTTATCGGATAATAAAGAATTTACTTAATCATGGATCATTTATCAAACCTCGTACGAAAACATATAATAAAGAAAATCGGGAGGCTGAGGAAATTACGGTTTTGGCTAACGCAACAAACTACAACGGCCACAAACTCTTGTAGGGCCAGTGAAAGGAGCATAGGGATTCCAAAACCAGAGTTCAAGAAATTCTAAAAAAGCACAAATACCACCCATACAAATTTAGGCTCGTGCAGCACTTACAGCACTTACAGCCAGGGGATGCAGAGCGTCGGGTAGTCTTCTGCAATTGGTTTCGAGAAAGATGCGATATGGTTAGATTTTGAAAGGAAGGTTATATGGTCAGACGAAGCACATTTCAGTAATTCTGGTATACTCAATAGGCAGAATAGTAGATTCTGGTCCCAGGAAAATCAACACCAAATATTTCCCAGAAGACAGCAGGGCAGGTTTGGTCTAAATATGTTCTGCTTCATATTAGGAACAAAGATAAAATTTTATATATTTGAGGGAAATCTAACAGCCAATCGCTATATAGAAATTTTAGAGGCAGCTATACCTGAATTACTTGACGATGTTCCTCTAGTGCAAATTAACGAAATTTATTTTCAACAGGACGGTGCTCCAGCACACAATTCTGGAATGACAAGATTATTTCTGGACAATAATTTTACCAATCAATGGATCGGAACAAATGTACCTATAAGATGGCCCCCTAGGTCCCCAGATTTGTCGATTTTAGATTTCTTTCTATGGGGATATCTGGAAAATAGAATTTACAAAGACCACTATGATAATGTCCAAGATTTAGGAAATGCAATAAGAGAAAATTTTCGCTATCTACAAAATCATCCCGTTATTTTGCTTAATTCCCTAAAACGAATACGAAAATTGTGCGAAGCATGCGTAGAACAAAATGGAAATCGGTTTGAACAGTTCTTTTGATTTCCTTGGTTACTGTAGTTCTTATGCGACAGTTGATTTTTGCTGAAAGGCTTGTTACATAATAATTTATTACTGTTTTGTTCTTGTGTCACATAAATCTAGGTAGGTGGTACTTTTTTGGTGCGAAATTATCGATCCATATTTTGATAAATAGATTTAATTACACATTTATTTTGATTTATTGTTAGGATGTAAATATTGTTAACGACTTTAAATAAAAGGCAGCATTGTTTTGCATGGCCTACTGCAAAATTTGGGATGATAATTATAAAAATTAGGATTTTTGTTGTTGTTTATTAAAATAGACCCATACTATTATATATTTTTGAGAAGTTTTTAAAAGGACAAATCAATTTCTGAACAAATATACAGGGTGTCTCATTAAAAAAAAAAACACAACTTTGGGTCATATCTAAAAAATAACAACTCAAATGAAAAATATGACTACGCCACTGGATCCAGCGTAAAAAACTACATAACCAGCAATTTTTCCCTTTGCGTTAAGTTAAAGGATAACCGAGATAAGAGGGGGGTCCCAAAATGCAAAATTTTCTATTTCGCCCTGTATCTCATAAACGAAGAAGGCTATGAAAATTTTGTTTACGGCTTCATGAGTTTCCCAAAAAATTAGCTCGGGTTCGTGAAAACCGCAAGGTTCTATCTTTAAAAATAAGCGAGATACCCTGCTTTTGCAACCAAATCCGGACACCCTGTACATCTACTAAATCCACTGGATTATTATCGGACTCTATGGTTTTGTTGTTTAAAGAAAACACTTGATACAGTTTTAAATAACAAAACATGTATTAAACAAACATAAATATTTATAAGCATGGCTCATTTACATAAATAATTTTAATACATACAAAACGTGATAGATTAAACAGAAATTCTATTGCACAATATTTTGATGCAGAACAACAAATATGTCTTCTTATTTCACTGATATTGCTAAGTACCTATTATCTTCCAAATTAACAGTAATAAATACAATAAATATTACGATATTTTTAACAGCCTTTTTCGACTCGATTGTTTGTTTATATCATGGATAACACATTATTGATCTTAATTCATGCTTCCAATTAATTTTATTTATATTTGTTTTGTGCTTGATATTATTACTACTATTTGTCTATAAAATTTTAAGTAGGTAAAAAAAATAAATTATTCTTCTTTAAATAAATTCAGCTTTCTCTCTTACGATTGTTTATAACAATCCCTACAATCGTCTCGTACTAAGTAGATACTAAAATCACTTTCTCTCGGATCTTGGCAATGCTCGCAAGTAAATTCGTAATATTTGCAATCTCCAAACCTAAAAAAAAAATTATAAATATTTTAAAGATTTGGTAAAATATGGTTCTGAAAATACGTTCAATTATTGCCTTATATTCCTTATATATTTGAATCTTCCATCATGTCTAAAATGCCAAACGCCAGCAAATAAACTAAATTGACCATGTTGCCACGTTTCCAACATTTTTTCTCAAACAAAACATCATATTGCGTAAATTAAACTCAAGTTATTTATATTCGGACCAATAAAAACAAAGCTCATATATTATTGGATAAGGCAGATATGAGTAGGAATTTTACTTGGGTTTTTACCCCCACTCTACAAATTTCCAATTTCTTCATTCTAACATTTATATGGTAGAATACAGTTTGTTCGCTTTTTAATTTGCGTTTATTACTTTGTCCCAAAAATGGATGTTGCAAATGTTTTCCAGCTAATGCAGATACTGTCGCTGAACGATGACTTGTTACAGCAATTACAGCAGTGTGGATTGGTGAGGACTAGGTTTCGGTGCCCTCTTGGCCGTTGTCGTCGGGAATATTCATTACAAAAACATAGCGTTTATCCTTTGGGCAAGGCTTTTCGCTGCCTTGGGTGCCGCGGACGCTATTCGGTAATGAAGGGTTCATATTTTGAACAATGTAGAGTGCCGGTATGTCCAGTACTTTTTTAATGTGGGAGTGGGCATGCGAGGTTAAATCTGGGTGTGCATCTATGTCTGCTGGATGTAATCGAGGTGCTGTTATCCAGCAGTATAGATTTTTTAGAGACGTTTGTTCATGGCAATTACTCAGGAGGAATGACTTGTTTTTATTTGGTAAGAATAGAATCATTAATAATATATATTTGTTTAGGTTAATTTTGGTATGATTTTTAAAGACTCTAAACCTCTGCGACGCTCCCGCCATTCAAGCAGGTGACTTTTTCAGTTTTTTTTTCAACAAATCACAAAATTTCGTACCTAGTTGTGCTTTAAAAATAAGATTGCCTTTTGGTTAGCTCTGGTTAGGTTTTTTTTTGAAGTGTCGTAAAAAAGTGATTTTATATTAAAACAAGAGTTTTTTTAACAAAACCTATTAATGTTGGGTTAGCTCAGGTTCGTCTATAAAACTATCATTCAAGGTATAAATTACTATTAAGGCCATAAAATCATATTTGAAAGTCGCGCGAACTTTAAAGTGGTGTGATTGGCCGGTCCCATATGCAGTTTAAAATCTTGTTTTGAGTTTGATGTTCTCGTTTTTACTTTCTAGGTGGCGTTGGACATATAGTCCAAATTGATGAATCCGTCATCACTAAGCGGAAATACCACGTAGGAAGACTGGTACCAGAACGGTGGGTTCTGGGAATATACGATGTAACGGCAGGGCGAGGTTACATCGTGTTTGTTCCAGATAGGTCTGCACTTACCCTCCAAACCATCATCGCTGAGCATGTGTTATCTGGCACAGAAATCTGGACGGATTGTTGGCGTGGGTACCAGGGCCTTGCTAATTTAGCCGGTGTCTCCCTTATGTTCATAAAACAGTAAACCACTCTCGAAATTTTGTAGACCCCCAAACGGGGGTTTGTACAAATCATGTCGAAGGATATTGGTCGCGCCTAAAACAGTTTTTGAGACGTCTGGCAGTCTCCATTTATACCTGAATATATTGACCAGTTCATGTTTTAATTTTTGTGTTTTTTTTTTCAAGTGTGTGTTTTTTTGTGTTTTGTTAATAACTTTCTTTTTGACATTGATGGTACCTACTTACCGTGGCATATACTTCAGGAAAATCAGGTGAGTTTGGCAACGTCGCAATAATTTCCTTTCTGTATTCTACCTAAAACCACATAATGCAGAGTTTTTTCATTGAAAAGTACTGTAAATTGTGATGTTTTTTATATTCTTTTCCGAAAAAAAGTGTGTTTTACAAGCAACTTTTGCCTTTAATCTACTATATACAGCATATACTAATGTTTAAAATTAAAAAAACCTAAAATGTGTGGGTATGTAAAGTCAACAAGACCAGGTCTCTCCTATATGAGCCACCGAGATTTTTGCAGATTTTCGTGTTTCAAGGTCTCTAAATACCGAAAAACATTTTTTGTCAATCACCAAATTTTACAAGATTGCTAGAATTAAATTCTTATTTACTCTGTAACATTGAGAAATAAATATCTTTAGATGTAATTTGGGTTTTCATTTTTTAAATAATTATAATTTTAATTGATGAATGATATTGTACGGATATAGGCATCGCCATCCATGTAACAGCGTTCGAACTTACAGTATTAAAATTTACCACTAAAGAGTACATTATAAATGTTAAACTTAAAGATTAAACTATATAAAAAAATTAGAGGGTTACAATTTTTGAAAATAAATCGCTGTACCAGCAATTATTCGGGGATTTCTTGCAACAAAATGAACCAGATATAGTCCTAGTATAGAAAATTACCAACAAAAATTTACCTGTAAAGAATAGCAACACGTTTAAGCCAAAGTTTTCGTTTGGATTTGCAGTTTTGCTTCGTCTATTTATACTTTTGGTATCTTCAAATTTTTTTAATATATATTATTGGGATGGTGCGACAGGGAAATTGCCTATGATACTCATTTTGAGTGTAGGTAGGGTTTTTTTAT
>JAUTXW010000405.1:0-19381 GCA_030620095.1 Kuschelorhynchus macadamiae
GGATCAAAAAATAGGCAAATGAATATAATAACCAAATAAATACCAGCTTCGTTGTTTTTAATGAAGAGCTCCCTACTTAATTTTTCATTCTATTCTCCAAGTATACTAGTTTAAAGTACCTTTATATTTAAAAACAAGAGACAAAATAGTTACAAAATCATGCATTTTTATTAATAAACTAATCAATTTGTTATATTTATGCCTGTAATCCTCAACTGCAGAAAACCACTGACGAACATAAATATACATGAGAAAGTACTATGTTTACCAAAACATATTTTTTTAATTTTTAGTTTATCTGTTTATTGGTTACCATCGCAGTTGTAGCTGCAGGGGAAGACAGATACTATAAAAGTTCTCCTTCGAAGTATGTATACGAATTAAAAGAAACCGACAAGAGTGAATCAAGTTATGAATCATCAAAGAACACTGAGGATGAAGAAGAAGAGCAGGAAAATAAAAAAGTATACATAAAAGTCATAAAACAGTCTAGTGATGAAATCTGAAGAACCAGAAGAAAATAAAGTTTATATTACAGTATCAGAAAGATAAAGAGTCCAGTATATGAAACATACCAATATTTTACAGAATTGAGATTGTTCCATGTAAATATGTTAATCCTACAATAAAAGAATCACCCATCAAAAGTTTTTTATTTTAAACTATAAATATATTTAAACTATATATAATTATAAACAAAAAACTCATATAAAAGACATTTCTTTTGCTTCTGGCACATTCAGGTTTACCACAAATAAATATCAAGAAATTTATACAAATCCAGAACAATTTCAGATATTTTGGTTCAACTTAAAGAGCACCAAGAATATTAACAATAAATCATATATTAAAATAAATAAATAGAAAATTTAAAAAGCCAGTAAACAAATTGTGTTTAGCAAATTTGCAAAATGTGTTCCATTAGCCCTTAAACATTCTAATAAACGCGTATTCACCCCATCATATGTAGCACTTCTAATAACCTGGGACATATATCTTAAAAAGCCTGAAGCACCCGCTCCTCTATTACTTCGTTAGTATTTACCATACCAACAGCTTCGATAATCATCAGATGAAAGGCTATCTGTGAACTCTTCGATCACTGTTGTTAAAATTTCTAAGCTAATTCTAAAATAGAATTTTCCGTCTTATATCAGATACCTTATTTGAATGCTCATTAGCGAATAAAACACAATAAAACAAAATTTTTCTTGAATAACTTCCAGCGAAAATTTAGACTCACAAGTCCATATCAATTTGCGTAAAAAATTTAGATCGTCCTGAGTATTGTATAGATGAAATTGTTATTCCCAAATCTTCTTTGGCGCTACATATGTAGAGTGACGATATGCAGAAATGTATGTCAAAATGTTAATTTCGTTTTCTTTCATTACAAGTTACTGGTTACTGGTTAATTGTAACAAAATAACAAATCAAAACTATATACAGGGTGGTCCTTTTAAAGTGTTACAAAGCGATAGTGAGAAAACGGCTGATTGAAAATAAATGAAATTTCTAGGGATGCAATGGATCGTTGGGGGACATTTTTTTGACGGAGTAAGTAATGTTTTAACCCTTTCCACTGTTTAGGGGTGGGGGGTAACTTTTAATGAAAATGTGCAGTTTTTATTCAAAATCTCCAGAAAAAACTACGTTATAATCAATGAATAATTTAATGTCAATGTCAATGTCATTACGCTAAATTCAACAAAATTAAAAAGAAAATCAACAGAAGAAAAAACTGACATTAGGTACATGATTTTATTTTATCAGATGTTCAAAATGATGGCCATTTTGTTCTAAACATTTATCAACTGTCTTTCGAAAAGAATTCCGCACTCTGAATAACATATCTGGGGTGATTTCACGAACTGCACGCGTAATCCTTTGCTCTCATGTCTTCGGCTGTAGTTAGAGCAGTCACCATGACTTTTTCTTTGACAAAACCTCACAAGAAAAAATCAAGGGGGGTTAAGTCTGGCGATCTTGCAGGCCAATTTACTGGTACCCCACGTCCAATCCATCTGTTAGGGTAAGTGTCATTCAATATAGCACGTGCTTCTCGACAGTAATGTGGTGGTGCGCCGTCTTGTTGGAACCAAATTGCTTCACGTTGTTGCTCTGGAATATTTGGCATCAATCTTTGCAAGTCATTTCGAAGGGAATCGCAGTATCGCTGTCCATTAAGATTACCATCGAAAAAATGAGGTCCAATAACAATATCGCCAAATATCCCACACCAAGTATTCATCGACCAAGGGTGTTGATCAGCGACTGTTCGCATCCAGTGTGGATTTTCTTCAGCCCAATAATGCATATTGTGACTATTGACTTGACCATGGTTAGTGAATGTTGCTTCGTCAGAAAATATTATGTTTTCCAGTGAGTTGTTTTCATTGATCCATAGTCGAAACCACCGACAAAATTGCACCCGTCTCTCGGAGTCCTGTCCATACAGTTCTTGATGTAAGGTAATATGGTAAGGATGAAATATAAAATTGTGCAAAATCCTAAGAACGGATGTTTTACACATCCCGGCGTCTTTGATTAGTTCTCGGAAACCAATATGAGGGTTGTGTGTATCAACTTGGCAGTCAAATTCATTCATTTTAAGGATAGGTAGTTAAAATCTCAACTAAGATTATTGAATACGAACAGAAATAACACAGCTAAATAATAAACGAACAGAACTTAAAAAAAAAACAATAAACGAACACAATGAACACTTATTTTAACTACGTTATAATCAATGAATAATTTAATGTCAATGTCAATGTCACTACACTAAATTCAACAAAATTAAAGAGAAAATCAACAGAAGAAAAAACTGACATTAGGTACATGATTTTGTTTTATCATCATTTATCAACTCTCTTTCGAAAAGAATCTAACATATCTGGGGTGATTTCACGAACTGCACGCGTAATCCTTTCTCTCATGTCTTCGGCTGTAGTTGGAGCAGTCACCACTTTTTAGAGTGGGGGGTAACTTTTAAATGTTAAATGGAAAGGTGCAGTTTTCTTTCCAGATTCGTAATCTCCAGAAAAAACTAAGTTATAATCAATGAATTATTTAATGTCAAAAATTAAAAAGAAATTTAACAAAAGAAAAAAATGATATTAGGTACATGATTTTATTATAATAGGTGTTCGAAATGATAACCACTTTGTTCAGAAGCATTGTCGTTGTTTTTTCTACATCCTCCGAGAATTATCATGTCAACTGGGTAAAAAAATTTAAAGTTTTATTTAAACTATAAATACATATTATTAAAAAACAAAAAACTCACGTGAAAGACATTTCTTGTTTTGCTCCAGGCAAATTTACCACAATTGAATATCACTAAATTTATCCAAATCAAGAATAATTTTAGAGATTTTGGTTCAACTTGAAGAGCACCAAGAATATTGCCAGAAATTAACAATAAACCATACATTAAAATAAATAAATACAAATTTTAAAAAGCTAAAGTAAACAGATTTTTTTTTAGCAAATTTGCAAAATGTTGTCCATTAACCCTTAAACATTTTTATAAACGCGTATTTACCCCATCGTATGTAGCACTTCTAATAACCTGGGACATATATCTTAAAATGCCTGATGCACCCGGTCCTCTAATACTTCTTTAGTATTTACTGGAGTCCAATAAACATTTTGCTTGAGTGTACCGTATAAATACAAATCAAAAGGAGTAATATCAGGCGATCTTGGCGGCCAATTCCACGGTCCTAAACACCCAAACCAACGATTATCGAAAATTCGATACAGCTCTGCAGTTGCATCTGCAGTACAATATGCTGGAGCCCCATCAAGTTGATATCAACAGCTTCGGTAATCTTCACGTGAAAGCCTATCTGTGAACTCTTATTGATGTTGTTAAATATATCTAAGTACTTTCTGAAATTGGGTTTTTCGTCGGATATCAAATACTTTATTTGATTGCCCATTAGCAAACAAAAGACATAAAAACAAAATTTTTCTTGAATTCCTTTCCTTTTGTAAACTGGATAATTTCATTGACCCAACAATTACAATTATTTCGATTGAGAATTCGAAAATTTCGACACATCGGCCCATATAATGTTGCGCAATATTTAAGGTTTTATAGACGCTGCTAGGTTTGTAAAAGTGGGGATATGCATGAAAATATGTCAAAACGTTAATTTCGTTTTGAAAGTCACTGGTCTGGGTAAATTTCTTGGTGCTTTTAAAATTAATTCAAAATCTTTCGTTAAATTTTCTCTTGATGATAAACTTACCAAACTGTCTATGCAGGATACATAAATTCAATATACTGTACACGAACGAATAAAAGTTCTGTAAAATAAATCTCCATGGAGACTAATAATTGTTCCATGACCCATTACTACCAAAGTTGTTAAAAAGTACATGTTTAATGGAATTTCAAAAACAAATGCTGCTAAATCGAAAACTTGAGGAGTTAGGTTTAGGCAACGTATACTATACATGGCTTACAAGCTACACTTATCATTTTTAAAAATCAGTATTAATATATAGGGTGCAGGAGCGTGCAGTCCATGGAAGCAAGGGAAGCAGTGCTTCCCCAAAAACAATTACAAAACATCTTTTAAAATGTAATTTTTGAAATAGTAAACCATTAATTTAGTTTATATTAAAAATGCTAAAATATTATCTTAATTATCAAGCCCATAGTAAATGCGGCCTTGACTCCGACCCAACCAGAATAGAATAGAACCTATGCGGGCCACTAGCTTCTCTGCAGCCAAGGGACTCGAGCCAGAGGTTATTGAACTTTCCACCGGCTGTTTGCAATTTTTCCATTTCAGTCACGTGCTTTAAGTGGTGGCGGAAGAAGCTATCATTGGAGTAGATTCTTTGTTTGAACGGCTATCCGTGTGTTGTGTGATACGTACGTCGCGTCGTGCACGGTGCGATATGGAAGACAATAATATGGACGTGGATATGCAAATACCGTCAACTTCGGCTGTAGGTAATAACGTTGAAAATGTTGGAGAATTTAGTAAGAAGAGTGTGTGTGAATGTGTGGTGTGTGTCTTAATAATAATGTAATTTTCAACATTAAACTTCGCTGATAAGCTTTAAATAATTTCCAAAGGAAGGGCAAAACCGCCTATGAAAAATTTAACCACAAAAATGAAAAACTGTATTAGATATTTTTATCCGGAAAAACAATACGAACAATTTAAATGGGTAACAGGGTGTGAAAATATAAGTAAATTATTTTATTGGCCATGTTTACTTTTTGAAAATGAAAAATGTCTCTGGAATAAAACTGGTTTTTCCGATTTAAATAATTTCCATAAAGCTGTAAAAAGACAAATTATGGCCAAAGCGCATTTACAGGCCGTCATAAAAGAAAAAGTCTTCGACAAAGCCAGAATTGAACACGCCCTTAATAAACAGTTGGAAATTAGTCACCGCCAACACAATCAACTAGTCTATAAAAATAGGCAAATATTAAGAAGACTTATCGATGTTGTTTGTTTTCTCGGACAGCACGAATTGGGATATAGAGGTCCTGACGAAACAAGGGTTTCTTCAAATAGAGGAAATTTTCAAAATTTTACTAGTTTAATAGCTAAATATGATGATTGCTTAAAAAATCATTTAGAGCAGTCTAGCGTTTTTCGCGGAACGTCGAATCGAATCCAGAATGATTTAATTTCCGCTGTTGCAATATATAGTAATATTACATTACATAGCAATATATAGTAATATATTGCAACAATATAATAGAAAATAATGAAACGTGGGACTCAGAAGAATAAATAGTTCGAGGGGGTTTTTAAACAGTTTGAAACGAGATTTTAATTTTAATTATTTGTTGAACATATTTTCAGAAATATTTCCATTCTCGGAAAATATTTTTAATATATTACAAACTAAAACAAATGATATTGCTTTTTGCCTAAAAAAATGGATGATCTTAAGTTTATGTTAAGCCAAAGAAGAGATGACTTTGACCTCTTTTATGAAATAATTGATCAAATTCAGCAACAAATAAACTATAGATTTAACGGTTTAAATGATTTTAAATTCCTCGAGCTCTGCAATTTTGATGCATTTAAAGGAAAAACTTTTCCAGAAGATGCGTTTAAATCTCTTCTTCTTCATTATGGACAGTTCTTCGACCGAGTGTTACTGCGATCTGAACTGAAAGCGATTTACGAAACTGATGACATTAGCGCAAAAATAACGCTAAGGAACTAATGCAATTTTTAAAAGACAAAGAGCTGGAAGATGCCTACACCGAAGTGTCGAAATTGTGTGAATTAGTATTGACAATACCTGCCACAAGTTCATTAGTAGAACGCAATTTTTCAACACTTAACCGTATAAAAAATTTCGTGAGAAATTCAACGGGACAGGAGTGACTTTCGCATACATCGCTGTTGTCCATTGAAAATAAACTTCTCAAAAATATGTCGGAGCATCGACGTTTTTATGATGACGTCATTGACGAATTTATAAAAAATGATCGAAGAATCGAATTATATTACAAATAGGTATGATTCTAAAAATTGCTTTCCTTTCTTAAAATTTCACCGCACGCTACTGCATAACAGCAAGAGGATCGTTAACTAAAACCATTTAGAAAGGTAAGAAAATTATTACCAAACAAACTAATTATGTAATTTACTTCAGATTTTCTACAAAAATCCAGTGTTATATAGGAATAAATTGGTAACATTTGTTATGAATCCAGGATAGCGAAATAAAATAGAGGCCTAATAAAATATTTAGAAAATCAGCCTGAAAATATTATTTATTAAATTAATTTCAATTTTTGAGCAAGAATTAAGTGTGATAAGATAAATTGGTGAAGTTGTAATACGAATTTAATATGGCGAAACCAAATGGAGGCAAAAAAACTTTTAAAAAATCAACTTTAAAAAATCTTGTTCAAATGACTTTAAGTTTTGCAGAAAAATGAAATGTGATAATGGGCTAAACTGGTACAAATTCAACATGATGTAACAAAATGACGGTATATGTCAATGTAAAAACGACTTATTGAATTTATTTTAAATTAAGCCCAAAAGTCAAGTGTGGCATAGGTATATAGTGTGATGGAATCCAAGTTGCAAAAGTAGGCCATATCATTGAACTATAATTAAGGCAATAACTTATTGCAACAATGTCCAACACAGCTTTTCGATTGTTGTAAATATGGAGTAATAGTTTATAGAATCATCAAATTATTATTTATTTTATTAATTAGGTTAGTCTAAGTAGTTTTATACCATTGTAATTAGATTTAGAAAAAGAGCAGAATAAAGTGTTACACAGTAAGTAGTGCACGCTGATTATTTTCTTAAGCATGTAGTTCGAACCAGAACAAGAAGATATTACATGGCGACCCTGCAGCCTATGTGCTTAAGTTAACAGTGCAAAAATATCGTTATGGTGCTTTAGAAGAAAAGAAAAACATGGGAAAAACACAGTCAAAAGAAGAAGTTATAATTGCCCAGGCAGGCAACAGTGGTGGTACGACTGCAGAGGGTAGCAACAGTAACTATTCTCTTTGGCAAGTTTGCGGAGTTGTAGCTATAATGATAGCAGTTAGCTTAATTGTTTTATGGTGTTGCCGTCGCAGTAAAAAGGAATTGGAAAGAAAAATACGTCTAGAAATTAGAAGAAGCCAAGACTTATAAAGTCGAGAAAAAAGAAGACACTGGCCGAACCAATCCGGTGGTCAGCAACGAGGGCACGTGCTAGTGTGGCAAAAGGCCGCTAGTGCGCAACGTTGGGATTGATAAAGCCCCTAGTATTGGTGAATATGGACAGTATGGACTTATCTTAGGCGACTATGGACAATGAACATACTTAAGTATTAACATAATTAGTAAGTCATAGTTTTAGCACTATACAATTTTATTAGATATTATTTATTGCCTTAAATTTATTGATAATTATTTTATTTAATGAGTGTAGTAGATTTAAGCGATTTGGATAAATTGAATAACATTATTTCATTATTTATCATAAATATAAAAAAGGAGTCATTAGAGCGTAGAGAATCTTTGGATAGGGTAAATAAATTAAGTAGCAACGTAGAAACATTAGAAAATAAATTTTTTCAGCTTAGAGATCAGTATAGTAAACAGGTGCATGACACCGATAAATTAGAACATTTTCAAAAATATATATTAGAAATAAGAGAAAACATAGATAAAGCTAGATCTATTTTATCAGGTCGGTTAATTGCCATAAAAGATAAAAAAAAATTACAGCTCGCAGAGACTGATTTGGTTTTGGGCATTCATCCTAGTTCAACAATGAGTGAAAAATTTGATTTGCGAACCGCAGCTTCTTTGTTGCCATCTATGGATGGTACCGAAGAAACTACGAAAATGTTGATTGATGCTATTGAATTATATAACGACTTGCTTGACGACAACGGGAAAGTATTGCTAATCAAATATGTTTTAAAGGCCAAATTAACACAAAACGCGAAATTAAGATTACAAACGACGTATACTAATGTTGGTGCTTTGGTCACAGATATAAAAAACCAACTTCTTACAAAACAATCTGCACCAGCTTTAGCTAATCAGTTGCATAACGTTAGACAAGATACTAAAAGTATAGATGATTATGCGAAAACTATCGAGCAACTTTTATTAAATTTAACCTTAGCGCAAGCGGACGGTGATCAAAATTCGGCAAAAATTTTACAACCGGTGAATGAAAAATTGGCGATAAATGCTTTCGCGAATGGGTTAAAAAATTCAGATTTAAGAACAATAATAAAAGCTAGAAATTACAATAATTTAAAGGACGCGATAACTGGCGCTAAAGAAGAAAATTTAAATTTAACCCCAACTTATTCTAATAACTTATTTCATATGCGTGGGCGTCACCAATATCGAGGAAATCGGTCTAGAGGTAATTTTACAAATTTTAGACAAATTCATAATTATAATCAATCTCGTAACCCGAGTAGGCAAAACTTTAATAATTACAATTTTAGCAGACAGCAAAATAATTCGCAGTACCAAGGCCGAGGTCGTTCCAGCTTTAGTAGGTCAAATTTTCGTCGAGGAGGTAGGCGTCAGCAGTTTTCAAATAATAGTGTATATTTTGTTGATGATGTGGAAAGTAGTAACATAAATAAAAACAGCGAGGAATCTCAAGGAAATAAGTTTTTTCGTTTCTAATAATTTAAAAAATAATGATACAGCTAGTTTTAATATGAATGCTTTAAATTATGTGCGTGTCGGGTATGAAAGGGAAGAAATGATATTTTTATGTGACACTGGTGCAAGTATTTCTTGTTTTTTTGAGAATTATTTGAAAGATAGTAGTATTATAAATACAACTAATAAAATTAAAATTAAAGGAATTGCAGGCTCAACATATTCAGCTGGATCTGCAAATATTTTATTCACTATGAACAATGAATATATTTCTCATGATTTTACAATTATTAAAAGTTTCGATTCTAGTATACATGGAGTTCTAGGTTCAGATTTTTTCCTTAAGTATGGTGCAATTATCGATTATGAAAAGGTTTTATTTTCTTTTTGGCTTAATCAAAATAAGCAAATAACAGTACCTTTGGAGTCCAAAAATAATTTATATACTGTTATTCCACCCCGATGTGAAATAATTACACATTGCTGTACCAGTCTCACAGGTGAATGTGTCATTTTAAATGATGAATTATGTGAGGGAGTGTTGATCGCAAATAGTATTGCAAGACCGAAAGATGGTAAAGTGGCTGTAAGGCTATTGAATGTGAATGAAAGAGAAATAAGATTGCGAAATTTTGAGCCTAAAGTTGAATATCTATCAAAATATGATGTTTATTCTTTTACAAAAAATAAAATCTCCGTTGACAGAGTTGATACAATTTTAGATCTTATAAATACAGAAGCCCTTAACGTAGAAGAGAGAAATTCTATACAAAAAATATGCGCTAAATATGCGGATGTTTTTCACTTAGAAAATGATTCATTAACAGTTACTAATTTATATAAGCAAAAAATAAGGTTAAAGGAGGACGCAACTCCAGTTTACGTTAAACCTTACAGGTTACCTCATGCTCAAAAAGAGGAAATTAATAACCAGGTGGACGATATGCTAAAAAAGGGTATTATAGAGGAAGCACACTCAGAGTGGTCTTCACCTCTTTTATTAGTTCCCAAAAAACCGGACAAAAATGGCGTTAAACGTCACAGATTGATAATAGATTTTAGGTTATGTAATCAACGCCTACAAAATGATGTATTTCCGCTATCGAATATTACGGAAATTCTAGATTCCCTATCTGGTGCGATTTATTTCTCGCACCTTGATTTAGCACAAGGATATTACCAATTAGAACTTGATCCTGAGAGTAGGCCCTGTACAGCCTTTACAACGGACAGAGGACAATTTCAAATGAAACGATTACCAATGAATATGAAAATAAGTCCTAGTGCGTTCTCAAGGTTGATGACTGTAGCAATGGCGGGTTTAAATTACGAGGCATGTTTTGTTTATTTAGACGATTTGATAGTTTTTGGACATTCCTTACAGAATCATAATCAAAATTTAACTAAAATTCTACAACGCCTTAGACAAGTAAACCTTAAATTAAATCCTAGTAAATGTGAGTTCTTAAAAAGGAAATTTTATATTTGGGTCATTTAATTTCATCTGAAGGTATATCACCTGATCCTGAAAAAACAAGGGTTATTTCTCAATATCCAGTTCCTAAAAATTGTGACGAAGCCAAACGCTTCGTTGCATTTGCAAATTATTACAGGAAATTTATTAAAAATTTTGCAGAAATTGCTCACCCTTTAAATAAACTAGCTAGGAAAGGAATAGTTTTTAAATGGTCTGAAGAATGTCAAAACTCATTTGAAACTTTAAAACAATCTCTTATTAGTCCGCCCTTGTTACAGTATCCAAATTTTTCAAAAGATAATCAATTTATTCTTAGAACCGATGCAAGTGGGTACGCGTTGGGGTCTGTATTGTCGAACTCAGATGACAGGCCTATTGCATTCGCTTCTAGAACTCTAAATAAAGCAGAAATAAACTATTGTACAATAGAGAAGGAATTATTAGCAATCGTTTGGTCATGTAAACATTTTAGACCATATTTATTTGGTAAAAAATTTATAATATTATCGGACCATCGTCCCTTAATATACTTATTTGGCATGACAAATCCTTCTAGTAGGCTCACAAAATTTAGGCTAACGCTCGAGGAATACGATTTTTCAATCCACTATGTGAAAGGTGCTGAAAATGTTACAGCGGATGCTTTGTCACGTGTGTGTATAGAGTCGAACGAATTAAAAGAAATGAATAATAAAGTGAGTGCCAGTTTAAACGCAATCACTCGTTCGGAGACAAAAAATAACAAAACAAAACCCAATATGACAAGTGATAATACTTCCATGGAAAACAGGATTGATCACCCTGTTGCAGTGGAAATATTAAAATACCCTAAAACTCAAATAATAGAACTACGGCCGGTACGTGAAAATGAATTTACGAAAATAAAGCTTAATAATAAATTAAAAACTGAATATGAAAATTTAATGTATGACGTCAATTCTAAGATAGTGTACATATCCCAGAAATACCGATCAACGTCGAACTTAGGTGAGTCGTTGAGGCATCTGGAGAAATTATGTAAAAAACACGATATTCCGGAATTAATTATTATAAAAAATAATGAGTCTAATCAGTTTTTAAATGACATGCGCATGATTAAATGTAAAAACGAAATTTTCAAGACAAATCTTAAACTCAGTATTATAAAAGATAAACAAAGGATAGAAAATAAGGAATTACGTCAGTTAATTCTTAATGACTTTCATACATTACCAACGGGAGGACATTCAGGGATAAACCGAATGTATAACAATATAAAAAGATATTACTTTTGGGTAACCATGAAGAATGACGTTGAGGATTTTGTCAAAAGGTGTGACGAATGTCAAAGGTACAAGCATTCAAAACCAAATAAACAACCTATGACAATATCATCAACGGCTACTTCAGCATTTCAAAAAGTATACCTAGACTTAGTCGGTCCATTACCAGTTGATATTGAAAATAATCAATATATACTCACACTTCAATGTGAGCTAACAAAATTCGTGGAAGCATATCCGCTTCCCAATAAAGAGGCATTGACTGTTGCAAAGTCATTTGTAGAAAATTTTATTTTGCGTTACGGTATTCCTGTTTCTTGCGTAACAGACAAGGGAACCGAATTTTTATCTAATATATTTAAAGAATCTTGTAAGCTGCTTAAAATTAAACAATTAAATTCTACAGCATTTCACCATCAAACTTTAGGAGCCCTTGAAAATACCCATAAGCATTTGGGTGCATATCTACGCATGCAACTGTCGAAAGGAACTATTAACTGGAGCTCTTGGGTTCCTTATTGGTGTTTTTCATACAATAACAGTGTACACACGTCAACGCAGTACACACCTTATGAACTCGTATTTGGAAAATCCAGTAATATTCCATCTAACATCGTTAATCAAGTCGATCCAGTATATAAATTTTATGATTATCCTAAGGAACTCAAATTTCGGTTGCAAACAGCGTGGAATGACGCGAGAAATAATTTAATGACATCAAAAAATAAACGCAAAATTGAGTATGACAAAAACAGTTGTAAAAGTCAAACTTATAATGTAGGAGATATGGTTTTAGTAGAAAATAACGGTAGAAATAATAAATTAGAAGCTTTATTTAATGGTCCATATCCAGTTTTGGAGGATAATGATCCAAATGTAGTGGTAAAAATTAAAAATAAGAATGTCGAAATACATAAAAATAGAATAAAACATTATTTTAGTTAATTCCACAAAGAAAAAAATCTATATGTATATATTTTTTTTTGCTTTTCGGGGAAGGTGTGATGGAATCCAAGTTGCAAAAGTAGGCCATATCATTGAACTATAATTAAGGCAATAACTTATTGCAACAATGTCCAACACAGCTTTTCGATTGTTGTAAATGTGGAGTAATAGTTTATAGAATCATCAAATTATTATTTATTTTATTAATTAGGTTAGTCTAAGTAGTTTTATACCATTGTAATTAGATTTAGAAAAAGAGCAGAATAAAGTGTTACACAGTAAGTAGTGCACGCTGATTATTTTCTTAAGCATGTAGTTCGAACCAGAACAAGAAGATATTACAATAGAAACAGTTGGTTTAATATTGGTAGGGGTCTATATTGAATATATGGGGTATATATGAATATATGGTATATATTCTAAATTGGGTTACACTTCACTATTCCTAATAAATGGAAAAAAAATCATAACCAGGGAAGTTCCTGGCAAAGGAAATTTACCGATTTTTCATGTTGTGGTTAATTACCTTTTTTTTTAGTGTGGGTAACTGCTCAAGATGAGGAATGTTGGTACCTTTTTATTGGCATCGGCAGATGATAGATGTCCAGGATTGGAATTCGTAAAAGATGGAAAACCTACAATGTTGCGTTGTACGTATTTTTGTTTATTGGCTTCTACACTAAGAGTATCCAATAAAGTTAATTGCGATTTCATTTAGTACTTACCCCAAAATGTGTTCATTTTGTGTTGAAACCAATATCGTAATTTACTTTTTTACTGCTGATCTGGTTGAGTATCTTTAATTAAAACTAATTGTCAGCAAATGTTGTTTACAATATATATAATATTGTTTATTTACTAACAAGCTTTGTGATTAATATGCGTGAAATAAAAACGGTTGCATGGTAAATACAAAGAGAAGAGTTCTTAATAAGCGTAAACATAATGGATATTTAGCATTGACAATTAATTACCAGGAAAAAATAATAGATTTACATAAAATTACAAAATCTATAGGTTAAAAACTCCATTTTCCTTAAAAAAACTCAAAGCCGTCGATTTTGTTTTAATTTTTTGCATTCTCCTCAAATTTTTAAGTAATTTTATATCCTACAAATAGATAGAGTATGCAGCATAATTGTCTTTACACTTGTGTTATTTTTAAATACATTATTCATATACGACATCAAATTTGCTATAATATACCATTTAATTTTGACATGTTATATTTTTTAAAGAGATTTTGCAGAAATATCAATATTTTCGTTGTGCAAAAACATTCATACGCCATTGGAATTTCAAAATATTAATCATCAGGCAAGATAAAACAAAATGAATGCAGAAATAGACTACAAGTCAGTTTGGGAACTTTGGCATTTATAGAAAGTTTTTTTGTGGGAAGAAAACAAAAACCAAACCACAGCTGAAGAGAAAAAAATTAGTGACAGATTGTGTAATGAGAAAATTCATGTAGAAATATTGAAAAAATAGTAAACAGGATTTTTTTTAACAGAAAACTCTGTCCCTAATGATTTAAGAAGGGGCCGCCCAAACAAGTTAACAGAAAGAAAAATAGGACAAGTAAGTTAAAATTCAAAAATTATGCTCTTGAACTAGCCGCAGAAATTAACATTGCTTTCAATAAAAACGGTGGCTCTGAGACAATTCGTTAAAAATTCAAGAAAGTTGGTTATAAAGCAGGTGTTGCAAAAAAAAAACATTTATTAATATAATTGATAGGCAATCACGACTTTTGAAATTACAGGCAAAGAAAAGTGGAAAAAGTCTGCTCTCGAGCGGGATTCGAACCCACAACCTCCGTTTTACCGAATTTGTGGGTCGGTTGGACGTCATTTAATATGGGCAAAGACTGGAGAAGCCTTAAAAAGAGAAACTCTTTGGGGCATTAGTAAACATGGGCGTGGATTTGTAATGGTATAGGGCTGAATGTCGGCAAATGGGACAGGAAATTTAGCGATAATACCCGCCATTATGGATAAGATGATATAAATTAATAGTCTGAAAGAAAATTTAAAACATGGTGCTGATAACTTACAGAAACTGCTTAATAACGTACCTACCGAAAATCTTTATACCCCCATCCAATCACCTGACATTAATCTTTGGTGTATATTACAAAGGGGCATAAGAAAGTTTGAAATAACAAACAAAGCACAAATGGAGACAGGATTAAAAGAAGAAGGGCCAAAAATTCCATAAACGATTTAGCAGTTGCAATCGGATCAAAAATTTATCCAACAAAATATTAAAGGTGTTATGTGTGTTCCTTTAAGAATATAGTGTAAAAGGGTAGTAATAATTTAATTATTAATGTACGTATACTTTTGCTCTATATTTATATATTCATATTTGTATAATATTTAATAAAATAAATAATCAATACCATAACACATCTAATATTTTCTTACAAAAGCATACTAAATGCCATATTATTTACAGAAGCTATAGTCCAATTTATTAAAAATTGTTTTAAAAAATATCATCGATCTTCTTTAAAAAACACTACAAAATTTTAAATACTTATGCGGGCCACGGCATATAGTTTCATCTGTATTTGAGATATTGACGTTTAAAAATTGACAATTTCATACACAGAAGGGCCTCGATCCCTTTTCCATTCTTGCGTGTGATGTCTTAAACTATAATAGACAGTGTACAAGCCTATTACACTTTTAACTTTATTTTAACAGACTTTCCTAATGGGAAAGGAAACAAATTATTTGCATCAAATAGACCCGGCTAATATTAATTAGCTTTTCTACTTTTAATATAACACGCTTAGCAGTTTAGGCTATATTAATAAATTTTATATCTGCTCTTTTATTTGTTAGAAGTTTCGGTGGTTTCATTCCCTTCCAGATCCGTATGTCCTGGTGGCTAGACTAGGGTAATTTTATTCCAATTTCCGAGGCCTACTTTCTAGAAATGTTGGTTAAAATATGAAAAACAATGACTTGCTTCAATCGCTTTAAGTGACATTTTATGTCTTATTTGGCGTTCTTGTAACATCTTTGAGCACAATTTGATAGCATAAACTTCTGCTTAGAATATAAAAGTAAGTCTAAACTTATTGGAAGCGAAATCTCCATTGATTGTATAGTCCAGCTTATACACCCTTACTGGCTTTGCAATCTATAAATGGACAAATCTTCCTATTTAATAGACCTTATCTATTTGAGATTTCAAATCGCTCTCTTTGTAAAAAAATTACGGAATAAGGTTCATATGCATACAGTTTTTCGTAACAGATCAGATGGCATTTTCAGTTCTAATTGTTTTAGACAAAATTCCATGGATGGCTCCATGTAATTCGTGGTGTTGTGGTGGAGTCTGTATGGTGTCTCCTTTGCTTGATACGTTCTAGGAGGAGCTCCATGGCTGCTATAGGAGAGGAGTCGATCGCTTCCGTAATTGGCAAACAAGCTTGTGTCTGTAGTACGATCAGGATAACTCGGCTTTTATTTTGCAGTCTGTGTTCTACCAAGCCATAGATGTGTAAGCTATCATAGGGATTATGACCGCAGATAATAACATAGTTCCAGCAGATTCTGTGGTATGCCTGCCCATAGGAACAGTTTAGCTTTTCTTTTTGCTCAGATGGGCATTGAAGTTCGGCGTTTTATCCAGGATAATACCTAAATACTTTGCTTCACCAGCAATGCTGTTGCTGGTTCCCATAAGAATGATAATATTTGTCTTTCTAGACTCGTTTGCTTAGGAAAGGGAACAATTATTATCGTTTTATTAAGGTTGATAGATATCTCGCCCACATCATGTTAGCATGATGCTCAGTACATCCTGAATATTTGCTGATATTTGCTCTTCAGCCCTCTCTTTTACTACGAAGATTAGTAAACATACTGGTCAACATTTCGGCACCACCTTCTATGAGACATTTCACAGGCTTCATAAAGTATATCCATATACTACCTTTGGTTCTAATCTAACGGTTTTTGTAATGCTAATGCTTTGCCGCAATTAGTTAGTTCTTCAGTCACCAGGCGTCTGCCCATTTGGCACTTTTCCTTTCCACTTTCTATGACCATTTTTGCTTTTTTTTCCAACTGATGATTTAGAAATTGCGATCAATATTATAGAGCAAGCAATTTTAAAACAAAAAACTACATTTACTTTGTGAGTCCCCTGTATCATCTCCATACGGATAAGTTAAGAAAGGTTAACTATATATCAGAAAATTATGTGATAGAATAATAGAGACCAATAATGCCGATAATAATGCTGTCCAAAATATTTTGATTTCTTTTTGGGGAAGTTTCTAGTAATAATATTATTTGTTTAGTTTAAAGTAATTTTAACTTGCATTAATGATAATTTTCATTGTGCAGATTGTTTAGTACTGATATGTGACAAATATATAAATAAAACTCGACTTGATAGGTTAGAAAATTTAAAATTTCTTTAACGCTATTTTCCAAAAATCGAAAAATTTCCTTTACCCGAAACTTCCCTGTTATGAATTTTTTCTTTTGTTAGAAATAAAATAGAGAAGTGTGAAACAATAGGGTTTCGCTCATAGTAATTTAGTAACACATATACATCACATTTAATTTTTCTGAAAATGTTTTAAGTCGTTTGAGTAAGATGTTGATTCTTTAAACATTTTATTTTGACGCCATTTTGTTCTGCCATTTTGAATTCGTACTACAATTTTACTAGGTTATCTCTATATCAAACTTAATTTTGCAAAAAATTTGAATTCGATCTAATAAGTAGTGTTTTCATGTTGATTTTTTAAATATTTTATTGAGCCACCATTCGGTTTCGCCATATTAGAATTGGTCCAAAATTTTATCACTTGATTTCTACGTAATACTTTATTTTTTGCAAAATTTCAGGTAAATTGGAGTAGCTCGTTAGTAATAATTTTTTTAAATATTTCGTCAGGCTGCCATTTTGTTTCGCCATTTTGAATTTGTACCAAAATTTTACCAAATGATTTCTAGATAATTCATAATTTTTGTGCAAAAAAAGTCCTTTTTTAGTAATAATTTTTTTTATCGTTTCACTAGGCCGCCATTTTGCTCTGCCATATTGGATGTTTACCAAAATATAACCAATCCAACCCCTTTTATGACCCTTGATTTTCTTTACTAAAATTTGAAGTCAATCAAATATACAGAAATAACATGTTTTTTTTGGCATCTAGAGACACTAAAACTTGAGGATGTGTAAAATTGGGAGGTTATTTTTTCACGATTACAATATTTGACGTCTTTCGACTTTTTTCTGCAGAGATTTATAAGAACCAGTGCTATTACAGACATTCTAAGTAAACTAACAACTAAAATTGAGGGCAAATAACAAATAAGATACGAGAAGCTCGACTCTGTAATCATATTTTTTGAAATTCTCTATCTCTTTCAATATTATGACAAACGTATTATATCAGAAGGGCAATCTCTATCCAAGACTCTCTCTTTATATGTTTATGGAGTTCTAGCCCTGGTGCTTTTTGTTTTTAATGTTTCTGGTTGCTGAGGATAAGGGGAGCTTTTCCCCATAAAAGGTCTAGAAAGTTAGGTATTTTAGAGATTTGTTCTTCGGGTACCTTCATGACCAAATGGTATTACTTATAATATACTAATACCTTTTAATGAAGTTAAAAAATGACAGATTTTCGTATACAATTTTAGACAGTGTATCAGAGTAAATTCATTTAACCATTACCTCTTAGAAATTACTCTGGTTTAATATTCTAAATTAATTCAAATTATAAATAATTATCGTGATTTTATGTATTTTATTCAGATTTGCTATGCAATTACAACGAAAAATATTATCTGCGATTTGTTGTATTCACATAATATACATAACAAAAGAAATTTAATTAGCACCTTTTTCTAAGTATTGTCTACAATGCATCGCTTTGTATTTTATGACCGTTAGCCACGATATATTATAATATCAAAATTGCTATATATACCCAAATACTACTACTACTAGTTAGTAATTCTCATTAGCATCTAAAGCTACTTGGGTTAAAGAAACGCACTAAGATAATCATCGCATAAAAATGAATAAAATTGGGGTAAGTAATCTGTGGTATTTGTGTTTCTAAAAAATATTTTTGCTCGTAATATGTACAAATAAATTAATTTATAAATACTTACTTTTTAAACGAATAACATGTATTATATAAGCTCCCAAAAATTTCATAATATTCCGGATTTTAGCAAATATAGTTTGCAATTTTTTTTGGTAGTTTACAAATATAAATATAAGAATAAAATATTTCTATATATTTAACAAAATAATCATGCCATCATTAGGTGCAGCTTAGTTTTCGATACAGATGTTACAGTACTAAATTTCACAGTACATACACCAGTTCATATAAAATATGTACAAAGGGTCAAACACAAATAGAAAATAAAATTTTCACAAATTACAAAAAAGAGAATTTGCAAACAAATGAAAAACTAGATTGAAAACTATATATGAAAGAAAAACATAAAAGCTATTAAAAATATTTAAAAATTAACAAAAAATATGTATGTAAAAGCAGATATAGT